>JASVEL010007463.1:0-131606 GCA_032618575.1 Nicotiana noctiflora
TTTCTGTTAGAAAATGAGCCTCGTACCTTTAAGGAGCAATGTCTTCCTCAGAGGCACAATATTAGAAAGAAGTTGTCAATAGTGAAATAGAATCCAAATTGAGCAACCATACTTGGTGTCACACCTCCTTTTTACACATACCACCCCAGAGGGCAAATGTACAAAGAGAGTTTTTTCAATTAAAGTGACATTATTCGAATTGGAATTATTTATTTATATTTACAGTCGCCACTTAGGATATGATTGGTTTTTGTTGTCCCAAATCACCGGTTTTAATCCAAATCGAGGAAAATTTTCGACTTCCCAATTGAAGTCTGCGAACCAGAAATTCCGTGTAAGGAATTTTGTTGACCCGAGGGTAGGTGTTAGGCACCCCCGGATCCCGTGGTTTGCACATTCGCTTAAATTATTACAAATGCCTCAAATTCTAATTTTTACACATATTCCAACCTATAATGCAATTTCATAATTATTTACCATTTTATAATTATTTTTTACGAAAGTGAACGTCGACTGAAAACATGTTTTCGGATTACGTCACATGAAATAAACCCGGATCCTCGACACATCTTTATTTGACATTTTCGGATTTATTTGGGTTGCATGAAATGCACACCCGTATTAAGAAGGTAAGATTATTTCAAACGCGCCTAAAGTGACTAACATCTTTTTAACTTTGTGGGAGGCCGTGAAATTCTCTAAATGGCATGTCCCAAGTTCTAAGTATTTTAATGAAGTTATAACCGAGGGTCATGCAATTTGTGAATTTTATTCGGCACAACACACCTTATTTTATTTTAAAAGCCAACCTAAAGGAACTATGTTTTTTTATTAAAACTAATTATCATAATCATATCACGGGAGCCATACCGATAATTGTGATAATTTACTTACTTGCCTAAAGCAAACTATAGTGCTTTGTGATCATTTTCCCTACCAATCATTCAAACAAGATCCCAATTTCAAACTTAATGACTTCACCATATTGACATTAACTTAAATAATCAGAATGTTCCAAAATAACAGAGGAAGATTACGCTAGAATAGAATCAATAATTATCCAAACTTCAAGATTAGCTTCACAAAGATTCACTTTTCTTATCACTTAAGCACCTGAAATATTACACACAAACATGCATAATGAAGAATTTATAGGGTGTGTTTGGTACGAAGGAAAATATTTTCAGGAAAATGTTTTTCAATTTTCCCATGTTTGATTGACTTAAATGTTTTGAAAAATATTTTCCTTATCAGTTCATTTTCTTCCAATTGGAGGAAAATATTTTCCTTATCAAAAGAAGGGAAAACATTTTCCAAAGCTTCTTCTCAACCTTTATCACCCTCACCAATCCACCACATCCCCTCTCCAAAAAAAGTTTTTTTTTTTTTTTTTTTTTTTTTTCTAGTTTTTCCATCCACCCTACTACCCCTCCACCACCACCCACCGAAAAAAAAAATACTTTTTTACCTTAATTTTTTTTTTTGCAATTTTAAATTTCATTTTTTTTTTCATTTTTCTGCACCACGCAGCCCCCCACCCCTACCCCTACTCCCTTCCCCCGAAAAAAAAATGTATTTTTTTGACCTTAAATTTTTTTTTTATTTTTAAATTTCTGTTTTTTTATTTTTCTACACCACCTAGCCCCCACCCTACCCTTACCCCCTCCCCCAAAAAACATTTTTTTACTCAATTTTTTTTGGTAATTATTTCTTCTTTTTATTTTTCTGCATCACCCAGCCCCCACCCACCCCCACAAAAAAAAGTATTTTTTTACCTCAAATTTTTTTTGAAATTTCAAATTGTTTTTTCGTTTTACTGCCCCAGCCCTGCTCCCACCCTCTGCCCCCCCTAAAATTAAATTTTAGTTTTTAATTTTATTATTTATCGATTTAAAGACTCAAAATTTTACAAGTTCCAAAATTATGAGTTTGAAGGTTTATGTGTTTGAAGTTTACGGGCCCAAAAATTATAAAGTTTACGGGTTCGAAAATATGCAGTTTTTGCGTTAAAAAGTATAGCATCACCACTAGTTCCTTTAGATTGTGTCTATTTTTGGAGACTTACGGAAGGGGTGGGGAGAGGTGGGGGAGGTGGGAGGGGAGGGGTGAGGAGAGTTGCATAAAAATATATTTTTCTAAAAAAAACTATTTTCTACTCTCTAACCAAACAATAGAAAATATTTTCCGGAAAATGTTTTCCACTTACCAACCAAACAAGAGAAAATAAGTGATAAAAACACTCATTTTCTATGAAAACATTTTCTAGGAAAATATTTTCCATGGAAAACATTTTCGTTCGTACCAAACACACCCATAGTAATAAATACTTTGAGGCTAACTAGAAAGCATGAGCCATGGGTTTGACTTCAGGACAAAGGCGAACAAACATGAACTTGACACAGTTAAATTGAGCATGTAGTTCAATTGAGAGTCATGCTAAGATATGGAGAAAACCAGTAAAGGAAATGCCGAACAAACAATTAGATTAAAATACAATCTCCATTTTATGGAAGAAATCGAGAAAAAGAAAAAAACAATTATCAACTTCAAATGCAATAACAAACAACATTCATAGCTCAATAATGCTTTAACATTGACACTCCAATGACCTTCAGCATGAGGTTCAACAAACAATTTCAATAGACAGAAGCAAAATGTTCTCCAAAGCCAACAACATAGCGAGATGAATTTTAAGCTAAAAAACTTACATATGTCTGAGCCAAACAAACTCCGACTATCGGAACGAAGATAGAACCAGAAACTAGCAATACTGAAACCTCGAACTCTAATCGGGAACTCCATTTTTTTTTTTGCAAACCAAATCGAAAAGGACGAGATTTCAGAATATATCTTTGCTTTTCTGAAATTTAAACAAAAAGGAAAACTTGAGGAAGCTGCAAAAATTCTAACAATGGAAAGAAGAAAATGTTCTCTGTCTTCTTCCCTTTTGCTTCTAAATGATGTTTATTCTGATCTAGAAGCAGAATTAGAGCCTTAGTTTTTGGAATTGGATTGTACGGAATTGAATAAGAAAAGATGAAAGAAGAAGAAAAGTTACGCTCCACCCCAGATCCCTCCTCCTCGTGTTCATCTGATCTCTCCCCTTTTCTAGATGTATTGGATGTGATTTATTGAGGGGTGAGAGTTGTGAGTGGTGGACAAGTGGTGGACAAGAGTGGAGAGAGTGGGTGAAGTGGGGAAAAGAGTGGAGAAAGTGGGAAAGTGAGTGAAGTGGGAAGTTAGTGTAAAAAGTGGGAAATAAATTCAAATATGGTAAAAAATGAGATGTTAATAGCTGCCCCTCTTTGCTCGGAAATACGAAGAGTTTTCGGGCAAAGATAAAGTTAATCATGTGACTAATTTTTTACCATATGGTTATTCAAAAGAGGAAAATAAAGAAAAGGTGCAACCGAATCCAGGTTTTGGACAACCTACATATCCCCTTTTATAAGGAAATCTGATCGCGTGTAGTTCAAAAGTGAATAAGGGTATGGAGTGATGAGTTCGAGAGTCGAGTGAGGTTGTCGTTGAGGTTCCGGTTCGCCGTCCCGTTATTACATCAGAAATGAAAAAGACTAGCTATGTCTATCATCTACGAGTTACAAGATTCATATCTATAAATTTCTTGAAGCTTGATCTTGAGTCTTGGCTATCTCTTGCTGCAGACTCTTATCTGAATCTTGATGCTTGTCAACTGCATGTGTTGGTTCTTTCTACCCCATTGGGTCAAAAGATCAGCGGAGCTTGTGATTTCAATCAGATTTTGAGCAATTCGCATCCTTGTCCATTTCAGCACTTTGAGTTCACTTCTTTTTGTTCATTTTCTTCTTTGGATTGAGACTCGTTTCGTCGGTCATCTCGCCTTGTGTTTTGAGGTCAATCTGCTTAAGATATCAAAGACAAACAAACGAACGAAATTTTCTACCCCAGTTTTCACTAGGAAAATTTCGTTAGTTAGTTGTGACACATATCTAAACAGTCAAATCAGGATTTGTGTATCCTTGTGAATGAATCCAGGTTGTGTGTGGGAAATAGCCGGGTTATGCCGGAAGTCATCGGGTTATGCTGGAAAAATTATCGGGTTATACCGGAAGGTTCAACGGGTTATGCTGTTAAAGGTCCACGGGTTATGCTGGGAAGCCATCGGGTTATGGTGAAAAAATTATTAGGTTATGCCGGAAGGTTCAACGAGTTATGCCGTTATATGCCGAAAAGCCATCGGGTTATGCCGGAAAGGTCATCGGGTTATGCCGGAAAGTCATCGGGTTATGTCGGGAAGCCATCGGGTTATGCCGAAAAGGTCATTGGGTTATGCTGGGAAGTCATCGGGTTATGCCGGAAAGTTCAACGGGTTATGCTGTTAAGGGTCCATGGGTTATACCGGGATGGTCATCGGGTTATGCCGATACTTGGAAAGAAAAGGCTCCTTGGGTTATGCCAGGGAGAAATTATTGGGTTATGCCGAAAGGTTCAACGGGTTATGCCGTTAAGGTCCACGAGTTATGCCGGGATGGTCCTCGGGTTATGCCGAGACTTGGAAAGAAAAGGCTCATTGGGTTATGCCAGGGAGATCCACGGGTTATGTCCGGACGGTCTTCGGTTTATGTCGAGACTTGGAAAGGAAAGGCTCCTTGGGTTATGCCATGGAGATCCACGGGTTATGCCGGGATTTGGAAAGAAAATGCTCATTGGGTTATTCCAGGGAGATCCTCGGTTTTTCGGCCAAGATTTGGAAAGGGAAAAAGCTCATTAGTTTATGCCAGGGAGAAATCATCGGGTTATACCGAAAGGTTCAACGGGTTATGCCGTTAAGGGTCCACGGGTTATGCCGGGATGGTCATCGAGATATGCCAGAAAAGGTCCACAGGTTATTCCGGGAAGGTCATCGAGTTATGCCGGAAAAAGTCATCGGGTTATGCCTAAAAAGTCATTGGGTTATATCGAAAATGGTCCACAGGTTATGCCGGGAAGGTCATCGGGTTATGCCAGAAAAGGTCCATAGGTTATACCGGGAAGGTTATCGGGTTATGCCGGAAAAGGTCCATGGGTTATGCCGGGAAAAGGTTCACTTGTTATGTCGGGAAAATTCATCGGGTTATGCCAGAAAAGGTCCACGGGATATGCCGAGAAGGTTATCGGGTTATCCCGGAAGAGGTCCACGGGTTATGCCGGGAAAATCATCGGGCTATACCGGAAAGATCCACGGGTTATGCCGGAAAGGTCCACGGATTATGCCGGGAAAGTCATCGGGTTATGCCGGAAAAGGTCCGCGGGTTATGCCGGGAAGAATCATCGAGTTATGTTGAAAAGGTCCACGGGTAATGCCGGGGAAATCATTGGGTTATGCAGGAAAGATCCATGGGTTATGCCGGAAAAGTCATCAGGTTATGCCGGAAAGGTCCACGGGTTATGCCGGGATTTGGAAAGAAAAGGCTCGTTGGGTTATGTCAGAGAGATCCGCGGGTTATGCCGGGATTTGGAAAAGAAAAAGCTCCTTGGGTTACACCAGGGAGATCCTAGGTTTTTTGGCCGGGATTTGGAAAGAAAAAGCAAATTGGGTTATGCCAGGGAGATCCACAGGTTATGCCGGGATTTGGAAAATAAAAAGCTCCTTGGGTAATGCCAGGGAAATCCGTGGGTTATGCCGAATTTAGAAAAGAAAAAGCTCCTTGGGTTATGCCGGGGAGATCCTAGGTTTTTTGGCCGAGATTTGGTAAGAAAAGCTCCTTGGGTTATGCCAGGGAGATCCTCGGTTTTTTGGCCGGGATTTGGAAAGAAAAGCCCATTGGGTTATGCCAGGGAGATCCTCATATTATGCCGGGATTTGGAAAGAAAAAGCTCCTTGGGTTATGTCAGGGAGATCCTCGGGTTATGCCGGGATTTGGAAAGAAAAAGCCCCTTGGGGTATTCCAGGGAGATCCTCGGGTTATGCCGGGATTTGGAAAGAAAAAGCTCCTTTGTTTTCTGTCCGGGAGATCCTGGGATTATGCCGAGATTTGAAAAGAAAAAGCTCCTTTGGATATGTGTAACGACCCGACCGGTCGTTTTGAGCTCCGGCGCGTCATTCAGCAGATTGAAGCCATGAGCAACTTTATCTCAGGTATATTGACTTGTGTGTATGGTCAGAGTTAAAATTCAGGAAGTTTGGAGTCAAATCTAAATGGAAATTCTCATTTTGAAAGCTTAAAGCTGAAGAAACAAACTAGGATTGGAATTTTGAGTAAATGACCTCGGAATTGGGATCTGAAAGTTCCAGCATGTTCGTATGATGATTTTGGACTTGGGCATATGTCCGGATTTGGTTTTTGATAACTTGTGAGCATTTCGGCGTATATGGTGGAAGTTAGTATTTCAGAAGAATTTTATAAATTTGGGTTGGAAGGCATTTTAGAGTTATAGATGTCCATTTGGGACTCCGAGTCTGGGAATAGATCCGTATGGTGATTCTGGAGTTGGGAACGCAATCGGAAGTGAATTCGAATGCCCGGAGGTCATTTTAAAGTCATTTGGCTAAATATAGGAATTTGAAGGTTTATGAGAAAATTCGACCAGAAGTGAAAATTTCGATATCAGGGTCGGAATACAATTCTGAAAGATGGTGCAAGTCCGTAATATCGAATGTGACTTGTGTGCAAAATTTGAGTCAATTCGGATCGAGTTTGGTAGGGAATGGAACAATTAATCTCTTTAAGGAAAGCTTAAGTTGGAAAAGTCAACCCAATATTGACTTATGAGTTAGAGGGCTTAGAACTGAATTCGGATGATTCGACTAGTTTCGAGGGATGATTTGTGACTTGGGAGTGAAAACGAAGTGAATTCGGAGGTCCGGAGGGAAAGTTAGCTAGGTTTGGTGAAGTTGGAATTTTGAAAGAATCCGGTTGATAGGTGAAATTTTTATCCAAGAGTCAGAATGGAATTCCAAGAGTTGATGTAGCTTCGTTGTGTCATTTTAGACTTGTCTGCAAAATTTGAGGTTATTCGGACTAGTTTTGACGTGTTTCGGCATCGGATGTGGAATTTGGAAGTTCTTGAGATTCATAGGCTTGAATCCGATTATGATTTGATGTTTTGATATTATTTTGGGTGTTCCGAAGGTTGGAACAAGTTTGAATGATATTGTGGGATATGTTGTTATAATTGGTTAAGGTCCCGAGGGCCTTGGGTGGATTTCGGAAGGTTAACGAAATAAAATTCGGACCAAAAAGAAAAGAAAAAAAAAGTTGCAGAAATTTCTGCAACTTAGCTGTCTTTGGACAGCAAGAGCTCAAGAATTCGGAGGCCTATACCTGTTGATCTATAAGGAATCAGGAAATATTCAAAACATGAAAGTTGTATACCTTCATGTCTAGTTTCTGGAAAGCTAAATAAATCGTAATTTGGACGTCCGTAATGAAAGTTATGGTCTATTGAAAATGACTGGTGGAGCTCATTTTCCAGAATTTGCTTTCGGGGATGCTACTTTAGAAGCTTATATCTTGTAATCTACAAAAAATCGAAAAACGTACAAAACATCAAAGTTGTAGCCCTTCATGTCTAGTTTTTGTAAAGCTAAATAAATTGCAATTTGGACGTCTGTAGTGGAAGTTATGATCGACGGGAAATGACTACTGGAGTAATGTGATGTACAACTTGTATAGCACAAATGCAAGGTACAATTCGACGAAGCACGGCAGATTCTTTTATACACGAAATTGGTTCATTTCTTTCATTTGGTTTGGATGATTTTGGAGAGCTTTAAGAGGGGATTTTCATCATCAATGTGAAGGTAAGTTATCCCCACCTATATTGAGTTAAGTACATCAATTATGTATGGATTTGAGCATGAAAATTGTAGAAAAATTCACTACAAAAAATGGGTCAAATTGCAGCAGTTATATTTATAAATTACGGCAGTTGGTAACTCCCGCAATTTGTTGTTGCAGCGGTTCACAAAACTGTTGCAACAAGGTTCACCGCAATCAATTTACTGGAATTATATCGCGACCGCTGCCACGACTGCCGCAGTTAATTAGTAGCAGTTATTTTGCTGCAGTTTAACCCCCGTAAATTGATTATTAAATTATAAAAAAAATACAAGTTGCGGCAGTCCAAACACACGCAATTCGTTAAACATATTAATTTATTTTACTGCGTTTATACAAATATTGAATTTTGAATATTATCTACTAATAAATCTGTCCACACCATAATCTAACCAACAAATATAATATTTATCAACACTTATTAAAAATATCAACATATTTAGCATCACAAAAGTATTACTTTCATATATAAATGACAGGGCTACAAAAAATGCTCAAAGCAGATTTAGCAATGTTTCTAGCTGCATACATAAGCACCAAACTAAATTTTAACATAAAACATTCACCCTAGCCATTATAACATCCACTCCAATCCCATAATTACATTGTCATAATTAATTATCTAATTGAATTATAAAGAACATCAATTGTTGTCACTTGGATTACTGCCATCAGATGATCTTCTTGCACCTATAGGTGATAGGGATCCACTAGTTGCATCTCTGGGCTGCAAAAAAATTTTAAAAATAAGATCTTTTGAATGCTAATTATAACTTGAGTTATTTCTTGAGCAGTACAAATATAACTATAATCCTAGAAACAAGAAATATCAGTTGAAAAAAAAAGATCACAAGTTTATTTACCGTTGTAGGAGGAGAAGCAAAGAACCCCGCAAATTGTTCTGGTATTGTCCCTTCTTTCGTTATCATATATGCCTTGAAAGCATTCATCATTTGTCTGTTCGAATTCGCTATTTCTTTGGAGTTCTCTTGACTTTGGTTGTGAGCATTCAACAATTTATTGTAGTTCTCTTGACTTTGGTTGTGAGCATTCAACAATTTATCGTAGTTCTCTTGGCAATGATTTAAACATGAAGCATTACTACTTGAAGCATTCATACCACAATAATGAGGTCTTGCATGTTTAAAAACTTTGCTGGGGACAACTCCTAATCCTAAGCACCTTACCCTTCGAGAGTGCTCTTTTCCTAGCACTTTACCAACAACATCATTCGGGGAATCTTCAGACTCATCCACCGTACTTTGGCTCAAAGCAAGCTCAATTGTTTCCTACATATTGTTTGTCACAACATTCATAAGTAACTAGATGTCACACCCTTTTTTACCACAAACCTCACTAAACCCTCTTAAATAAATAAAAGAATTTAATAAAAGCTTGAAAAGGATTTTTCAATTTTGAATGTGACAAAAGTGGTGTTCAAAAGGAAATTATTCAGAGTCACCACCTGACATTTGATTTCGGTGTGCCAGGCCACCGTTTTTTCTAAAAATAGTTCTTTTCCTTTCAAAACACTTGAGACTCTAAAAACTAAGTCTACACCAGAGATTCGGGTAAGGGGGTTCATTTGACTTGGGGAGAAGGTGTTAGGCACTCCCCAAGTCCCGTGAAAGTCACAGTTGCGTACTCGATCTTGTTGGCTTTTAAAATGTTCGAATTGAGGCAATAGAAACACACAAAAGAAAATAAACAATCAAAAGGCTCGAGGTCGTCCCTACCTAATAAAAGAAAAATGAAAAGGAAAGGAAAAGAAAATTCCTAAGCTAATCTATACTGCGACTTCTTCACCATGCTTGTCAAGGCCTCCAAAATATTTACATAGTTTTTCGGGGCATACCCCGGATAATAATATTTACAAACTTCACGGGGCATTCCCCGGATAAATTTAACTAAGGAATGACCTCTCGCCTCAAAAATCAGAAGCAAAATTCTAAAGCTTGCCTACCCAAGTGTTACCGGCCTAAGCATGTTACTAATGGTTAAATAACTAAGAGAACGAAAGTATAGCAATTTGTTTTGTTGGTCCTTAACTATGTTAAATTCCCCACGTCACATTTATCATTGCTCTTCCTGATCAAACTTAACTATACAGATTCTTAAAGGTTTTAAAATAGCGAGAAATATTCTTAAAGATTTTAAACTAACTTCAAACAAAATGGAGCAAACAAATAAAACTAAAAGGCTACAGAACAGACAACTAAGGCATATCAAACAGAAATAACATAATAAATTAAGGGATTTATGGGAGAAGAAAGTGATTGAGCTTCGAACCCAAATTTTTGGCAGCAACAAAAATCGGAAAAACAATGGTGGACTTCGATCAGAACCGTGAACGGAGCTCGACGGAGAAAACTCCTACTTCGAACAATCACCATCGGACCAGTGAATCATCAATAAATATAAAAAAAAACTCCATCACCGGAATCTAATCAATTTCCAATGAAATCATAAGAAACGAAACTTCAAAATTAAATAGAACTCCACAACAAATCTGAAAATTGAAATCATCACAACAAAACTGAAATAGCTGCGTATCCCTGCGTGCTTTCGTGTGTGTCTGTGTGTTTATGATCTGAGAAGAAGGAAGGTGAGGTGGGTAGGGGCTGCTGTGTACGTTAATGTTGGTGGCTGCTGTGTACGTTACTGTTGGTCGCGGCTGTGCGGTGGATATGGATAGAAAACAGCAGTGGCTGCTCGACGGCGTGGAGGTAGGTGGCAGCTGTCTTGTTGAGGACGAGCAGCAGTGTTGTTGGGCGGTCGTTGGTTGAAGTCCGGCGATGGGCGGCGATAAGAGTGGTCGGCGGCGACTGATCTCTGTCAATGGAGATGCAGCTACTTTAGTATGTTTTCAGAGATGAGAGCTGCTGGAGTTGTCCGCCGGAGAAGAGGGGTCTTGGGCTAGCGGCGGCTGTGAGGTCTTTGGCGGGTGCGTGGTTGCTGGAGAAAAGGCGGCGGCTGAAGGGTTTCTCTAGGGTTTTTTTTTCTCCAAGGTTCTCCTAGGGTTTTTTGGGTAGGTGTTTTATGAAGAAGAAGAAGGGGTTATGGGTTGGAAAGTGGGTATTGGGCTTGTTCATTTGGGCTTCAAAAATATGTAAAATTGGGCCAAAATGGACCGAAAAATTAAAATTAAAATTAAATACCTATAAAACTCTACATTAATTTTGATAAATTATTAGTATTAAAATAAAACTAACAATTAAAGTTGGAACAACTTTTTGTATTTTCAAGGATTATATTTGGATTAAAATAGGTTACAAGTAATACATCTTTCTAAAAATACCTAATACTGAATTAAATAGAAAAAAATAAAACTATTTTTGTATTTTTCAATTTTTGTGCCTCTAAAAATCGAACTAAAATTAATAATAAAGTGAAATCCTATAGGAATAAACCTGAATAAATATCCTAAAAATACTAGGATTATTAAAAATAATTCTAATGTGCGGGTCAAAAATTACGTGCTTACAACTGCCCCTCTTTTCTCGTAAACAAGAAGAGTTTTCGGAGAAAAGAACTATAAGCAACATAATCGATTTATGACCCGACGCTTATTTAGAAGAAAATAAGATGGCTAAAAAGATTGTGATCTAGCCCTGGTATTTGAGCCGCCTACATATCCTTGGCTATAAAGGAATCAGGCCACGTGTAGTTCAAAAGTGAATGAGATGATGGAGTGTACCGAGGTGGAGAGCCGGTCGAGGTGCCGTCGATGTTTCGGTTCACGGTGCTGTTATTACATCAAAATCAGAAAATGAAAAAGACTAACTAAACCTATTAACTATAAGTTACAAGATTCCTATCTATAAGTCTTTTGAAGCTTGATCTTGAGTCTTGAATGGTTCTTCATGTGGACTTTAGATCTGAACCTTGATGCTCGCTAGATGCAGGTGTTAGTTCATTTTCTTCTGCTTTTCGGATCAAAACCGAACATACAACGCTTGTGACTTTAATCATGTCTTGATCGATCCATCTTTTGTCTCGGCCTCTGCATTTTGGACTCACCCCCTTCTCCTTTTTTTGTTTTCTTTTTTTTTTTTTGTTTTTTCTTTTCTATTCTGGATTGAAATTACTTATGTTGATCACCTCGGATTGTTGACTCACATTCTTGCCGCGAGCTTCTGCTACTTCTAGCATGAACTGATTTCTGAAATGATTTCCCTCGTTATCCAGGTGGGTACCTGATTGCAGAAATGTGAAATGTATTCCCTTGTTATCCAGGTGGGCGCCTGATTGCAAAAACTAGAAATGTATTCCCTTGTTATCTAGATGGGCGCCTGATTGCAGAAACTTGAAATGTATTCCCTTGTTATCCAGGTGGGCGCCTGATTGCAAAAACTTAAAATGTATTCCCTAGTTATCCAGGTGGGCGCCTGATTGCAAAAACTTAAAATGTATTCCCTTGTTATCCAGGTGGGTGCCTGGTTGCAGAAACTTAAAATGTATTCCCTTGTTATCCAGGTGGGTGCCTGGTTGCAGAAACTTAAAATGTATTCCCTTGTTATCTAGGTGGGCACCTAATTGTAGAGGCTTGAAATATATTCCCTTGTTATCCAGGTAGGCGCCTGACATTACCATAAAAACAAACAAGACAAAAGAAATTTTTTGCCCCAGTTTGGGATTCGGGCATATATGTGAATGTTAATTGGATCATGCTACCTACAAAGCTCTAAGAATTTGAAATTTAGATCCCATTATCCAGGAGGGTCCTAGAAATTCTAAAATTAAATCCCAATATCCAGGAGGGTTCTGAGAACTCTAAAATTAAATCTCATTATTCAGGAGGGTCCTGAGAACTCTAAAATTAAATCCCATTATCTAGAAGGGTCCTGAGAACTTTTAAAATAAATCACATTATCCAGGAGGGTCCTGAAAACTTTTAAATTAATCTCATTATCCAGGAGGGACCTGAAAATTCTAAAATTAAATCCCATTATCTAGGAAGGTCCTCAGAACTCTAAAATTAAATCCCATTATCTAGAAGGGTCCTGAGAACTTTAAATTAAATGCCATTATCAAGGAGGGTCCTGAAAACTCTAAACTAAATCCCATTATCCACGAGGGTCCTGTGAACTCTAAATTAAATCTCATTATCCAGGAGGGTCCTGAGAACTTTAAACTAAATCCCATTATCCAGGAGGGTCCTGAAAATTCTAAAATTAAATTCCATTATTCAGAAGGGTCCTGAGAACTCTAAACTAAATCACATTATCCATGAGGGTCCTGAGAACTTTAAACTAAAACCCCTTATCCAGGAGGGTCCTGAGAACTTTAAACTAAAATCCCATTATCCATGAGGGTCCTGAGAACTCTAAATTAAATCCCATTATCCATGAGGGTCCTGAGAACTTTTAAATTAAATCCCATTATCCACGAGGGTCCTGATAACTCTAATCTAAATGCCATTATCCAGGACGGTCCTGAGAATTCTAAATTAAATCCCATTATCCATGAGGGTCCTGAAATTTTAAAAATTAAATCTCATTATCCAGGAGGGTCCTCAAAACTCTAAAATTAAATCCCATTATCCAGGAGGGTCCTGAGAACTTTAAATTAAATCTCATTATCTAGGAGGGTCCTGAAAACTCTAAACTAAATCCCATTATCCAGGAGGGTCCTGAGAACTCTAAATTAAATCCCATTATCTAGGAGGGTCCTGAGAATTCTAAATTAAATCCCATTATCCAAGAGGGTCCTTAGAACATTTAAAAATTAAATCCCATTAGCCAGGAGGGTCCTGAGAACTTTAAACTAAATCCCATTATCCAGGAGGGTCCTGAGAACTCTAAATTAAATCCCATTATCCGAGATAGTCCTGAGAACTTTAAACTAAATCCCATTATCCAGGAGTGTCCTGAAAGTTCTAAAAATAAATCTCATTATCCAGGAGGGTCCTGAGAACTCTAAACTAAATCCCATTATCCAGGAGGGTCCTGAGAACTTTAAATTTAAATCCCATTATCCAGGAGGGTCCTGAGAACTTTAAACTAAAATCCCATCATCCAGGAGGGTCCTGAGAACTCTAAATTAAATCCCATTATCCATGAGGGCCCTGATATCTTTAAACTAAATCCCATTATCCAGGAGGGTCCTGAAAATTCTAAAAGTTAAATCCAATTATCCAGGAGGGTCTTAAGAATTCCAAATTAAATCCCATTATCCAAAAGGGTCCTGAAAACTTTTAAACTAAATCCCATTATCCAGGAGGGTCCCGAGAATTCTAAATTAAATCCAATTATACAGGAGGGTCTTGAGAAATCTAAACTAAATCCCATTATCCATGAGGGTCCTGAGAACTCTAAATTAAATCCCATTATCCAAGAGGATCCTGAGAATTTTAAATTAAATCCCATTATCCAGGAGGGTCCTGAGAACTTTTAAAAATTAAATCCCATTATCCAAGAGAGTCCTGAGATTTCTAAATTAAATCCCATTATCCAGGAGGGTCCTGAAAACTTTTAAAAATTCAATCCCATTATCCAGGAGGGTCTTGAGAACTTTAAACTAAATCCCATTATCCAGGAGGGTCCTGAGAACTTTAAACTAAAATCCCATTATCCAGGAGGGTCTTGAGAACTTTAAACTAAATCCCATTATCCAGGAGGGTCCTGAGAACTCTAAATTAAATCCCATTATCCGGGAGGGTCCTAAGAACTTTAAACTAAATCCCACTATCCAGGAGTGTCCTGAAAGTTCCAAAATTAAAACTCATTGTCCAGGAGGGTCCTGAGAACTCTAAACTAAATCCCATTATCCAGGAGGGTCCTGAGAACTTTAAACTAAATCCTATTATCCAGGAGGGTCCTGATAACTTTAAACTAAAATCCCATTATCCAGGAGGGTCCTGAGAACTCTAAATTAAATCTCATTATCCATGAGGGCCCTGATATCTTTAAACTAAATCCCATTATCCAGGAGGGTCCTGAAAATTATAAAAATTAAATCCCATTGTCCAGGAGGGTCTTGAGAATTCCAAATTAAATCCCATTATCCAAGAAGGTCCTGAAAACTTTTAAACTAAATCCCATTATCCAGAAGGGTCCTGAGAATTCTAAATTAAATCCAATTATACAGGAGGGTCCTGAGAAATCTAAAATAAATCCCATTATCCATGAGGATCCTGAGAACTCTAAATTAAATCCCATTATCCAAGAGGATCCTGAGAATTTTAAATTAAATCCCATTATCCAGGAGGGTTCTGAGAACTTTTAAAAATTAAATCCCATTATCCAGGAGAGTCCTGAGAATTCTAAATTAAATCCCATTATCCAGGAGGGTCCTGAAAACTTTTAAAAATTCAATCCCATTATCCAGGAGGGTCCTGAGAACTTTAAACTAAATCCCATTATCTAGGAGGGTCCTGAGAACTTTAACCTAAAATCCTATTATCCAGGAGGGTCCTGAGAACTCTAAATTAAATCCCATTATCCATGAGGGTCCTAAGAACTTTAAACTAAATCTCATTATCTAGGAGGGTCCTGAAATTTCTAAAATTAAATCCCATCGTCTAGGAGGGTCCTGAGAATTGAGAATGAACTTACCTGAGCCACACTCCCATCTTGGAGGATTCTGAATAGAAATTTTTTTGCTACCTGAACCATGCTTTTCGATGAGAGATCCCTGTGGACTTAAAAATTTCTTGCCCTACTTCAGACAAATAAAATCTGGTTAGTTCGAAAATGTGGTGGTTAGTTTGCGGCATCATTGCTGAGCGTCTGCTTCCGCCACTGCCATGCTTCATCTTGATTAGCTGCTTCAGGCTAGTAAGGGGTTGTTTGACCTTTTGATTGGAATTAGACCACAAAACCTCTGACTTGAATCTCTCACATTCACTTGTTGCATTTTTTTTTTATTTTGAGAGTTGATGAATCTTTTTATTTTCTCAAAATTCAAGATCCACTTAACTGCCTGAACCTCAGTTATCACCATACTTCTTACTCTAAATCATGTCAATTGTGATATGCATGTCCAAACTCTGTTTTGTGCAATTAGAAAGCTGGTAGCAAATTTTAAAGTCATTTCTCACTTGTTCTGACCAAACAGACTCAAGAAGGGACTGGAACAAAACGAGAGGAACAAAATAAGGGACAAAGGAAAGAGATGATACTTAACAAGAAAATTACGAAGTAGAAACTTATCAGATATGGATACCAACTCTAATGACCATGACATGCACCTTTGTACTAATTGGCCTAATCTCTCAAACAAGTCTAATATTCAACTCTTGTTGTACCTCTTCACTGTGAAACTAGTCTTCAGCGCTTCAATTGTCCCATTTGATCCACAATCCTCAGTTGACTTGTAGTGACCTGAAGGGTTTTCATCATCAAGCCTCTCTCATTTTGCTATTTTTCTCAACTCACCATCCCCTTACGGTCCCCCTGAGGGTTTTCACCGATAAGACTCTCTCGTTTTATCATTTTCTCTCATTGTTTTGAGAACGAAGGTATTACCCATGATGCAGGGAGATCATACTTTCACCAACACTTGATATGACATCCTCAATGATTGGTCGGAAGGTCTTTCTTTGGACCGTAATGTAGGCATTTGGACAGGGTTGGAAAGAAAGTGTCACGACCCCAAATCCGGTCGTGATGGCGCCTAGCACATTGCTGAGCCAGCCTGACCAATCAATATCAACCACGGAGCTAGAAGCTCTCTTAAACCCATTTAAACATTTCAAAATATGAAACAATAGTAATACTTATACCAACAGCGGGGAAACCAAGTCCCAAAATATACTAACTCCCATAGACCGAAGGGTCAAGAGTCATGAGCCTCTACTGAACATGAGTGTATAAAGGTTTACAAGATACCAAGTGCGGAAAGAAAAGTCAATACAAAATCAAAAGACAGTAGGAAGGAATATCGGGTCCTGCGGACGCTGCAGCTACCTCGTATATCCCACAGATGTCGCCTCGCACAGATACTGGATCACTGCTGAGAGGTACCTGGATCTGCACACAAGGTGCAGGGAGTAAAATGAGTACTGCCAGACTCAGTGGTAATAAACAAGGGTAAGACAGCGCAGATAAGAAATCCGCAATAAAGCACAATGTAAAACTATAATCAGCTACCCTGTCATAGAATCAATCTTCACTGTACCTGTTCCAACAAATACCAATAAATAGCATAACAGCTAGCAGATGTAGCTAAATGCAATGCAATGCATGATATGACCGCTACGGCGCGTAGCCCGACTCCAATTTTGGGTACCCGTGCTCACTGTGGGGGTTCAGACTCCGGAGGGGCTCCTACAGCCCAAGCACATCTCATAGAGATATTTCTGCGGCGTGCAGTCCGATCCAACATATATCTCGCTGCGGCGTGCAGCCCGATCCACTACTAGTCAGCTAATATGCAGATACAGCCTCGCAGGCTCAAAAGTAGTTTTTGAAAACTCTTTTATAATTTTTCAGTTGGAAAATAGTAATATCAAGTTCCAGAGATTGGAATTAGCATAATAACAAAAATAGCTGCGGACTAGTAGTAAACTAGCATGTCTATATGATAAGACAATGATAACGATCCTCGCGGGATCCAATAACTGGCTCACGGCCCATAATATACTCAACCGTCCAAGAAGGAGGTTCAACGGCTCGAGAATAGCCAATAATACGGTATCAACAGGTCGGACTAATATATAGTCTCCAGTTCATGATCGACCCCGCACTCTCTCAAGAGTGTGTGTGTCTCGCCGCTATACAGCGTCACAAAGTGGTATACCGGGGTTTCGAACCCGCCGGTCATCACCCACATCTATTACTCACCTCAATACGGCGCGACGACTACTCCGCAATGCCCTTGCCACGAGAATCAAGCTCCGCACGCGTAGAATCTGATCAAATACAGTAGAAACACAACAAATTAGGCCAATGGGACGACACCCAATCAAAATAACTCAATTTACATCAAAATTCCCAAAGTTGTCAAAACCCGACTTTTAGTACGCTTGTCGAAAAATTACAAAAGTCACATATTCGGAACCCTCATCTCGATACGAGTCTAAGCATATCAATTTTACCAAATTCGGACTCCATTTGGCCATTCAAAACCTTGATTTTCTAAAGTTCAAGCCTAGGGCTAAATCCTCCATAAATTACCCCAAATTCCTCCATTTTCATGATATAATTGCATAATATTACCAATACTAATCATAGTTTAAGTCCATAGTTGATTACCCGATGATTTCCCTTGAATTTCTCTTCAAAATCGCCCAAATCGCCTCTAAAGCCGAGACCCAAATGTGTGAAATGTTTCTGAAATTTTTCTAACTTCTGATACACTTAACTCACAGCGATTTTCGCTTCTACGGATAAAAGACCGCCCCTGCGCGTCCGCTTCTGCATAAATTCTCTCGCTCCTGTGGGTTTTCCCGCTTCTGCGACTAACCATCCGCCTCTGCGGACTCGCCTAAGCGGCTACCCTTCCGCTTCTGCGGTCCTTCACCTCATGGCCCTGGGCCGCTTCTGCGGCTCGCCTTCCGCTCCAGCGGTGCCGCCCCTGCGGGCCCGGCTCCGCTTCCGCGATCAACAGCGCTTCTGCGCTCCAGTATCCGCTTCTGCGGACTCGCTCCTGCGCCCCCATTTCCGCAGGAGCGAAAACAACAGAACCAGAACCCCCAAACCTGCAATTTTTCCACATTTTCTCCCGTTTAACCATCCGAAAACACCCCGAGGCCCCCGGGACCTCACCCAAACACACTAACGCATCTTAATACCTTATTCGAACTTGATCCGATCCTCAAAACACGTCTAATAACACCAAAACCCATAATTCACATCAAATTCAAGCCTAAATTCCTTAAAACATTCCGAACTACACATTCAATCAAAAACCCGACCAAACGACGTCCGAATGACCTGAAATTTTGCAGGCACATCCAAAATCACCTAACGGAGCTACTGCAACTGTTGGAATTCCATTTCGACTCCCGGATCAAAATCTCACCTACCGTTCGGATTTCGCCAAAATTCAACCTTAGCCAATTCAAGCCTATTTCTACACCGGGCCTCCAAATGCAATTCCGATCGCTCCCCTAAGTCACAAATCACCTTCCGGAACTAACCGAATCATCAGAATCCAATTCCGAGCCCTCTAGCTAAATAGTCAACTCCGGGTTGACTTTCCTTATTCAAGTTTCCTTCGCAAAGGCTATATGCCTCATTTCCAATCCCAATCACTCCTAACTCACCCGATAGACTCTAACACTGATATAAAATTATAAAACATGTATTTACAACATAACGGGGTGGTAATTCCTGTGAAGACGGGCCGGGTCGTCACATTCTCCCCCTCTTAAGCAATCGCTCGTCCTCGAGCGGGTTAAGAAACATACCTGAAGTCTCAAACAAGTGAGGATATCTGCTCCGCATCTCCCGCTCGGTCTCCCAAGTGGCCTCCTCCACGGGTCGACCTCTCCACTGAACCTTAACTGATGCAATCTCCTTAGACCTCAATTTTCTCACCTGACGTCCCAAAATGGCAATAGGCTCCACATCATAGGATAGATCACCATCAAGCTGAATGGTGCTAAA
Organism: Nicotiana noctiflora; assembly: GCA_032618575.1. Lineage (NCBI taxonomy): Eukaryota > Viridiplantae > Streptophyta > Magnoliopsida > Solanales > Solanaceae > Nicotiana > Nicotiana noctiflora. Next base: position 19,355 of record JASVEL010007463.1, read on the forward strand.
ATCTAATACATGAGACGGATCTCCAATGTACTTCCGGAGCATAGACACATGGAATACTGGATGAACGCTGGATAAGCTGGGCGGCAAGGCCAACTCATATGCCACCTCTCCAACTCTCCTAAGTATCTCAAAAGGACCAATGTACCCGGGACTCAACTTTCCTTTCTTCCCAAACCTCATGACACCCTTCATAGGTGAAATCTTCAACAATACTCTGTCACCAACCATGAAAGACAACTCTCGAACTCTACGGTCCGCATAACTCTTCTGACGAGACTGTGCTGTACGAAGTCTCTCCTGGATCAACTTTGCTCTATCTAGAGCATCCCGGACTAACTCAGTCCCTATCAATCTAACCTCACCAGGCTCAAACCATCCCACGGGGGATCTACACCGCCTGCCATACAATGCCTCATACGGGGCCATCTGAATACTCGACTGATAACTGTTGTTGTAGGCAAACTCGGCAAGTGGTAGGAACTCATCCCACGAACCACCAAAATCAATCACACAAGCTCGCAACATATCCTCCAAGATCCTGAATAGTGCGCTCAGACTGTCCGTCTGTCTGGGGGTGAAATGTTGTACTCAACTCAACCCGCGTACCCATCTCTCGCTGAAATGCTCTCCAAAACTGAGAAGTGAACTGAGTACCCCTATCGGATATGATAGACACTGGGACTCCATGCAACCGAACAATCTCTCGAATAAAGATCGTCGCCAACCGCTCCGATGAGTAGGTAGTACTAACTGGAATGAAGTGAGCTGACTTGGTCAGTCTATCCACAATCACCCATACGGAATCAAACTTCCTCGCTGTCCGAGGGAGTCCAGTAACAAAGTCCATAGTGATCCTCTCCCATTTCCACTCAGGAATAACAATGCGCTGAAATACACCGCCGGGCCTCTGATGCTCGTACTTAACCTGCTGACAGTTGAGGCACCGTGCTACATATCCGACAATGTCCATTTTCATCTTTCTCCACCAATAGTGCTGTTTCAAATGTTGATACATCTTCGCGGCTCCTGGATGGATAGAATACCGCGAGCTATGGGCCTCCTCCAGAATCAACTCACGAAGGCCATCAACATTGGGCACACATATCCGGCCCTGCATCCTCAATACGCCGTCACTATCAATGGTGACATCTCTAGCATCATCATGCTGAACTCTGTCCCTCAGGATAGCCAAATGTGGATCATCATACTGGCGCTCACGAATACGATCATATAGAGATGACCGAGATACAACACAAGCCAATACCTGCTGGGCTCCGAAATATCTAACCTCACTAGCCGATTGGCTAGCACCTGAACATCATAAGCAAATGGCCTCTCCTCAGCTGGAATATATGCCAAGCTCCCCATACTGACCGCCTTCCGGCTCAAAGCATCGGCCACCACATTGGCCTTCCCCGGATGATATAATATAGTAATGTCATAATCCTTCAGCAACTCCAGCCATCTCCGTCGTCTCAAATTAAGGTCTTTCTGTTTGAACAAGTGCTGGAGACTACGATGGTCGGTATACACCTCACAAGACACACCGTACAAATAGTGCCTCCAAATCTTCAAAGCATGAACAATGGCGGCTAGCTCCAAGTCATGAACAGGATAGTTCTTCTCATGTGGCTTCAACTGCCGAGAAGCATAAGCAATTACCTTACCTTCCCGCATCAACACACAACCTATCCCCACTCTCGAGGCATCACAATAAACGGTATATGAACCCGAAGCTGATGGCAATACTAACACTGGAGCTGTGGTCAAAGCTGTCTTGAGCTTCTGAAAGCTCTCTTCGCACTCATCCGACCACACGAATGGTGCACCCTTCTGGGTCAATTTAGTCAATGAAGAAGCAATGGATGAAAATCCCTGAACAAACCGGCGATAATATCCCGCCAAACCAAGAAAACTCCCGATCTCTGTAGCTGAGGTCGGTCTAGGCCAACTCTGCACCGCCTCTATCTTTTTCTGATCAACCTGAATACCATCACGACACACCACATGTCCCAGAAATGCCACGAACTCGAGCCAAAACTCACACTTGGAGAATTTAGCATATAGCTTATCCTCCCTCAATCTCTGCAACACAGTACTCAAATGCTGAGCATGCTCCTCCTGACTACGGGAGTAGACTATAATGTCATCAATGAACACAATCACAAATGAATCCAAATAAGGCCTGAACACACTGTTCATCGGATGCATAAATGCTGCTGGGGCGTTGGTCAGCCCAAACGACATCACAAGGAACTCTAATGGCCATATCGGGTCCGGAATGCAGTCTTCATAATGTCAGACTCTCTAATCTTCAGCTGATGATAGCCTGAACGAAGATCGATCTTAGAAAACACCCTCGCACCCTGTAACTGATCAAACAAATCATCTATGCGCGGTAGAGGGTACTTATTCTTCTCTGTCACTTTGTTCAATTGCCTATAATCAATACACATTCGCATGGAACCATCTTTCCTTTTAACAAATAATACCGGCGCACCCCACGGGGACACACTAGGGCGGATGAAACCCTTATCCAGAAGTTCTTGAAGTTGCTCTTTCAGTTCTTTCAACTCGGCCGGTGCCATTCGATAAGGAGGAATGGATATGGGCTGAGTGCCCGGCACCAAGTCAATGCCAAAATCAATATCCCTGTCCGGCGGCATGCCCGGCAGGTCTGAGGGGAATACATCTGGGAAGTCCCTCACAACAGGTACGGAATCAATGCTAGGAGACTCGGCTCCCACATCTCTCACAAAAGCTAAGTACGATAAACACCCTTTTTCAACCATCTTCTGAGCTTTTAAGAACGAAATAACACGGCTAGGAACGAAATCGGTCGAACCCCGCCACTCAATCTGAGCAATACCAGGAATGGCCAACGTAACTGTCTTAGCATGACAGTCCAATATAGCATGGTATGGAGACAACCAGTCCATAACCAATATAACATCAAAGTCCACCATCCCCAACAATAACAAATCTGCCTGGGTCTCCAGACCCCCAATAGATATAACACAGGATCTATAGACATGATCCACAACAATCGTATCACCCACGGGGGTGGATACATGAACAAGTAAATCAAGACTACCACGAGTTGCACCCAAATGATGTGCAAAATAAGAGGACACGTAAGAATATGTGGACCCTAGATCAAATAGAACAGAGGCATCTCTATGACAGACAGAAATGATACCTGTAATCACTGCATCGGAGGCAACTGCATCACGCCTGTCAGGAAGTGCATAGAATCGCGCCTGGCCTCCACCAGATCTCTCCTCGCCCCTGGGGCGACCACGAGAAGACTGACCTCCACCTCTACTAGCCTGAGATGGTGCTGAAGAGGAGGGCTGATCCCTCTGCTGAGTCCTGCCCCTACGTAGTCGAGGGCACTGTCTCCTCATGTGACCAAACTCACCACACTCATAACATGCACCTGGTGCTGGAGAAGTAGGTGTTCCACTCTGGGCTGGGAGGGCACCAAGCGATGACTGACCCTGCTGAAACCCCTGTCGACCACGACCATAAGAACCTCTGCTCTGTTCAAGGCGGCCTGAATGAGAAGGTCTAGATAAGCGACCTCTGCTCTGCTGGGAATGCTCTCTGGACGGAGCACCACTGAAACTGCCAGAACCACGAGGCCTCTTGGCCTCCCGCTCCTCTCTCTCTCGGCGACGATCCGCCTCAATGGAGCGTGCCATATCAGCTACCTGCTCAAACGATGATGACAGAACTCGCTGGCTGGTCATAAGAATACGGATAGAGTAGTTGAGGCCATCAATGAACCTCCTGATCCTCTCCCTATCAGTGGGGATCATCCATGTGGCATGCCTAGCCAACCGAGTGAATCTAAGCTCATACTGGGTCACAGACATGTCGCCCTGAATCAACCACTCGAACTGGCGACGTAGCTCCTCGCGACAAGACTGAGGTACATATTTCTCTAGAAAGAGAGTAGAGAACTGCTGCCATGTGAGAGGTGCTGCTCTTGCGGGCCTACGCCTCTCAAACTCCTCCCACCAATCAAATGCGGGACCAGTGAACTGAAATGTAGTAAATGAAACTCCACTGGACTCGAGAATACCAGCCGTACGCAGCATCTTCTGACACTTATCCAAGAAACCACGGGCATCCTCGCCCTCAGCGCCACCGAAATGGGGTGGCTGAAGTCTACCAAATCTCTCGAGACGACGCTGCTCGTCATCGGGCATAACCTCAACCATATGCTCGGAGCTGGAGCTGGTGCAGTCGGAGGAATAACCGGTGCAACCACCGAGCGGGGACCGCCTCTGGCGTCCGAAGTCCCCGAACAACCGGGTCGGGTGTGCGAGCCGTGGGGTCCGCCGTCCACCCCCGACTGAGATGTCGCTACCGTAGCGGTAGCCGAAACTACCCGAGCCAAGCCGGAACACACTAATAATATCCGAGCAAGAGTCTCCCGGAGACCGGGAATAGCAATAGATATAGTCCGGCCCTTGAACCGGGGCTGCCGGAGCATCAACCACTGGGGTCTGCTCTTGAACTGGTACAACAGAGCGGGTCGGCTGGCACCGCCTCGGCCGCCCTACCTCTACCTCTAGCACGACCGCGCCCACGGCCTCCAACAGGTGGCAATGGAGGTCGTCCACCTCGTCCCTGATGCTCGCGTTCTCGCCATCCGCGAGAGAATAGAATATAGAAGTTCAGTTCTCAGAACAACAAGATCGCACGACACAGTTCAAGAAAAGTGAAGTTTTCCTAAAGGTTCGCAGCCTCCCGAGGATAAGTACAGGCGTCCCCGTACCGATCCACGAGACTCTACTAACCGGCTCAAGACTCATGAGGCCTAGTAAACCTAGGCTTTGATACCAACTTGTCACGACCCCAAATCCGGTCGTGATGGCGCCCAGCACATTGCTGAGCCAGCCTAACCAATCAATATCAACCACGGAGCTAGAAGCTCTCTTTAACCCATTTAAACATTTCAAAATATGAAACAATAGTAATACTTATACCAACAACGGGGAAACCAAGTCCCAAAATATACTAACTCCCATAGACCGAAGGGTCAAGAGTCATGAGCCTCTACTGAACATGAGTGTATAAAGGTTTACAAGATACCAAGTGCGGAAAAAAAAGTCAATACAAAATCAAAAGACGAGTAGGAAGGAATATCGGGTCCTGCGGACTCTGCGACTACCTCGTATATCCCACGGATGTCGCCTCGCACGAATCATCGGATCACCTGCCGAGAGGTACTCGGATCCGCACACAAGGTGCGGGGAGTAAAATGAGTACTTGCCGGACTCGGTGGTAATAAACAAGGGTAAGACGACGCGAGATAAGAAATCCGCAATAAAGCACAATGTAAAACTATAATCGGCTACCCGTCATAGAATCAATCTTCATCGTTAACTGTTCCAACAAATACCAATAAATAGCATAACGACTAGCGAGATGTAGCTAAATGCAATGCAATGCATGATATGACCGCTACGGCGCGTAGCCGACTCCAATTTTGGGTACCCGTGCTCACTGTGGGGGTTCGGACTCGGAGGGGCTCCTACAACCCAAGCACATCTCATAGAGATTTCTGCGGCGTGCGATCCGATCCAACATATATCTCGCTGCGGCGTGCGGCCGATCCACTACTAGTCGGCTAATATGCGGATACGACCTCGCGTGCTCAAAAGTAGTTTTTGAAAACTCTTTTATCATTTTTCGATTGGAAAACAGTAATATCAAGTTCCGGAGATTGGAATTAGCATAATAACAAAAATAGTCGCGGACTAGTAGTAAACTAGCATGTCTATATGATAAGACAATGATAACGATCCTCGCGGGATCCAATAAGTGGCTCACGACCCACAATATACTCAACCGTCCAAGAAGGAGGTTCAACGGCTCGAGAATAGCCAATAATACGGTATCAACAAGGTCGGACTAATATATAGTCTCCGGTTCATGATCGACCCCGCACTCTCAAGAGAGTGCGTGTCTCGCCGCTATACAACGTCACAAAGTGGTATACCGGGGTTTCGAACCCGCCGGTCATCACCCACATCTATTACTCACCTCAATACGGCGCGACGACTACTCCGCAATGCCCTTGCCACGAGAATCAAGCTCCGCACGCGTAGAATCCGATCAAATACAGTAGAAACACAACAAATTAGGCCAATGGGACGACACCCAATCAAAACAACTCAATTTACATCAAAATTCCCAAAGTTGTCAAAACCCGACTTTCGGTACGCTTGTTGAAAAATTACAAAAGTCACATATTCGGAACCCTCATCTCAATACGAGTCTAAGAATATCAATTTTACCAAATTCGGACTCCATTTGCCCATTCAAAACCTTGATTTTCTAAAGTTCAAGCCTAGGGCTAAATCCTCCATAAATTACCCCAAATTCCTCCATTTTCATGATATAATTGCATAATATTACCAATACTAATCATAGTTTAAGTCCATAGTTGATTACCGGATGATTTCCCTTGAATTTCTCTTCAAAATCGCCCAAATCGCCTCTAAAGCCGAGACCCAAAATGTGTGAAATATTTCTGAAATTTTTCTAACTTCTGATACACTTAACTCACAGCGATTTTCGCTTCTGCGGATAAAATTCCGCCCCCGCGGAACCGCTTCTGCGACCTTTTGGTCGCTTCTGCGAACCCAGGCCCTTTTTGGCCATTTCCGCACCAGCGATCCAAGGACCGCCCCTGCGCGTCCGCTTCTGCGGAATTTCTTCCGCCCCTGCGGTCCTTTCCGCCTCTGCGATCAAGAGTCCGCTTCTGCGGACTCGCCTATGCGATCGACCTTCCGCTTCTGCGGTCTCCTCTACGCTCCTGCGACGCCGCTTCAGCGGAGAAGATGTCCGCTTCTGCGAAGCCAAGCGCTCCTGCGCCCCCTCGTCCGCTCCTGCGGACTCGAACCAGAACCCCCAAACCTGCAATTTTTCCACATTTTCTCCCGTTTAACCATCCGAAAACACCCCGAGGCCCCCGGGACCTCACCCAAAAACACCAACGCATCTTAATACCTTATTCGAACTTGCTCCGATCCTCAAAACACGTCTAATAACACCAAAACCCATAATTCACATCAAATTCAAGCCTAAATTCCTTAAAACATTCTGAACTACACATTCAATCAAAAACCCGACCAAACGACGTCCGAATGACCTGAAATTTTGCAGGCACATCCAAAATCACCTAACGGAGCTACTGCAACTGTCGGAATTCCATTTCGACTCCCGGATCAAAATCTCACCTACCGTTCGGATTTCGCCAAAATTCAACCTTAGCCAATTCAAGCCTATTTCTACACGGGCCTCCAAATTCAATTCCGATCGCTCCCCTAAGTCACAAATTACCTTCCGGAACTAACCGAATCATCAGAATCCGATTCCGAGCCCTCTAACCCAATAGTCAACTCCGGGTTGACTTTCCTTATTCAAGTTTCCTTCACGAAGGCTATATGCCTCATTTCCAATCCCAATCACTCCTAACTCACCCGATAGACTCTAACACTGATATAAAATCATAAAACATGTATTTACAACATAACGGGGTGGTAATTCTCGTGACGACGGGCCGGATCGTCACAGTATACTCTGTAGAGGCTCATGACTCTTGATCCTTCGGGTTCAAAATTATAACTTTTGGAATCAGGTGTTTTGGCAAAAATTAAAACTTTTGCCCCAGTTTCTTGGAGTTTGGGGACTTCTTTTATTTTTGACCCCCTTTTTTACTTTTTTGATGGGATTTCTAAGAAAATCTGCCCCTGTATTGACTTTGGGGGATTATGAAATATTTTATTTGGTGTGACCGAACCATAAGACTGCCTACGTATCTTGTGGTGACAAGAATCATGTCGAACGTAGTTCAAAGGACTACTTTTTGTTACAATTTCTTTTTCTCTTTTTTTTCTTCTTTTTCTGTCATTTTTTTTTCTTTTTCTCTTTTCCTTTTTTTTACTTTTATCTTTTTCTTTTTATTTTCTAGGTCCTAACTCTATTTCTGAATCCAAAAGAGGGGTACGAAACAAAAAATTAGGGCTCAAAATGGGTAGCAAAAGATAAAGTGTTTGGGTAGCAGAATAAAAAGCCTTCGTCATACCAAACTTTGAGAATGCCAAGTACAAGCGTGCAATTGAAGATAAGCAAAGAAATCATACACGATATCTATTGATGGCATCATCACAAACAAAAAGTGCTAACAGGCAATACCTTTGTCCCAATAAATGATCCTTGCCAAGTCAAAACAAACTGGATTCAACCTTCCCTTGCTCTGGAATAATGTATTTCAGCACTGACTGATTTACCTCAAACTGCTTGAGAAACCTTTTCTTGTTGTATGCTCTTATCAAACTCTTGATTTCCAGATTTACTGCCTCAGTTTCACTCAATTCAAACTTTAGTTTATTTCATAATGCGTGAATCTTTACTTATTTCCTCAAACGCCTCTTTTGTCATCTTCAAAACTGTGCCATTGCTTCATGATCAGGCTAGCTTTCAAGATCAGGCTGAGAATTATGCGTGCATGTCATGTCACTTGAGTTAGGATGAAGATAACTATAAGAGAAAAAGTAACCTAAACAAAAACTGACCATAACTAAGAGAAAACATGAGATTGCATTAGACAGATGGTGAAAAGGGTTTGAACAAAACAAGCAAAACAGACATGGGTTGCAACCCTGGAACAATCCTAAAGAACATTAGACGAGTTACTACAACTAAACAAACTAGACAAAATGAGAAGAAGAAGAAGAGTTTGAGCCACATGATAATGTCTAGATTACAACCCTGAAATAACCTGGACAAGTAGAAATGACAGTAAAATAAACCACCAAAACTCCTCACGGTCAACCAAGAAAGTAGTGTCTTTCCAATTACCAAGCTCAACATATTAATCACTAGATTGCACATCAAAATTACCGGGACCTTCATCAATTTAAACATCATTAACTTCAGCCAGCAACTTTCCAAGAGGATTCTCATACTCCATGTCGCCATGCATCTTTCCCACAAAGCTTGCATCATCCTGTGCAGGTAAAGGATTCTGTGTAATGTCTTGGGTGTTTGGAGCTGGGAATATGGTTGTTTTGACTGGTGGAGCATGGAAAGGTATGGGAGGAAGCGCCAGGGTAATTGTGGTAAGGGGTGAAGCCTGGTGCGTGTTGTGGGGAAAGATCAACGGTAGTAGGAACCTGGACTTGTGATAGTGGTGGAATGGAGGCATGATTTTCTGTATAGTTGGTAGGGAATGAAGGTGGAGGATGTTCCTTAATTCAGGTTTGATACATTTCCGCCATCTGTTGTTTCAACCTTTGGACCTCATCTTTCAATTCAGAATCCGACATCTCAACCTCCCACGATGGGTTAACAACTCTTGTGTCCAAATCTTTGCTAGCCATGGGTACCTTGCCCTTTGACCTTGTGTTGTACGGATGAATCGCTGAAGTGCCACAAACTAACCACCATCTGTTATGATACCAATGAAAGTAACAAAGAGGAGCAAAACAAAGCCAACATGTTAGCGTTAGAGCATTTATCAGACAGAAATATCATATTGTGTGTAATGCCCCTAGTCACAGTTAACAGTTCTAGAATGGCTTCGAGGGTACGAAGGTCATTTGGCATCATCCCCACTTTGTTCATTTCAACTTTCTCTTTAATTGTCACTCTTTTCTTTCCTCTCCTTCTTCACATCCACAATTCATTCTTTTTTTCTTCTTCTTTTTTTTAGTTTTCAGAAATGGTTCGATCGAACCCTATGTAGGTTGCCTACGTATCATGCCCCTCATGAATCAGATCAAGCGTAGTACTTGAAAAGTAATGGATAAAATAAAATAAGAATAAAATCTTTTTGGATTTTCATTTATAATTTTTTTGGTGTTTCAAATACAAAACAAAAAGTATTATAACAAAAGACTCGACAATGTTAACTAGACTGACAGACTCGATACGACTGTAGAAGACTAAAATTAAAAGACAACATAAAATAGACTAAAAAAATAAAAAGTTCCCCCAAGCAGCTCGTGTGCAATGGTCTTAACTAAAATCATGAGGTATTTATCATGCTCAAACTCTAGATAATTGCTCCATACCTGAATGGGAAAAATAAGATTAAATAGAGTTAGAAACTCATTACACATGCAAGAAATGGTTGGGCTATTTTTGAAAATTAACCACATGGCCAACAATGGCTATTGATGAATACTCAACAAAGGTGACTACTCTTATATGAAACTACCATACTAATGCTTATATGGACTTAACTCTCAATGATCATGGCCCAAAAATTAATTTGAAGAAAAAACTCATTTTGCAAAAGTGGCGGATATGGCCAAAAAGTGGTTAAAGATGCAAACTGAAAAAGGGCGTACCCTAAAGAAATATGACTCCTAGTTGTAGACACAAAATCTTAATATATGAGTAATTGAACCACTTTTGTGAAAATAATCCCATTTTGCAAGAATGACTGATGTGGCCAAAAGTGGCTAAAGATGCAAACTGAAAATGGGCGGATCCTAAAGAAATATGACTCCTAGTTGTAGACTCAAAATCCTAATATATGAGTAATTGAACCACTTTTTCAAAAATAACCCCATTTTGCAAGAATGGCCGATGTGGCCAAAAGTGGCTAAACATGCAAACTCGAAAAGGAAAGACCTTAAATTAATATGATACCTAGTTGTGGACTCAAAATCCTAAGACATGAGTTTATTGAACAACTTTCGCAAAAATGGCCCCATTTTGCAAGAATGGCCGATGTGGTCAAAAGTGGCTAGACATGCAAGATTTGGCTAAGACCCCGCAAAGCCAAGAACCTAGGACTTACTAGGAAGACCGGACCCTATGTGGGTTGCCTACGTATCTCGCCCCGAGAGACGAGAATCAGGTTCACGTAGTTTGGGAAGATGCAATTAATTTGTAAAAAGCTATATTTTATCTTTTTGAAAAAGATGAAAAAATGTAAAATCTTTTTAAATTTTTTATTTTCAATTTTTTTTGAATTTTTGGAAAATAATGGAAAAGTGTAAAATCTTTTTTTTGGATTTTGCATTTTCAAGTTTTTTTTTGAATTTTTGAAAAATAATGGAAAAGTGTAAAATCTTTTTGGATTTTCTTTTTCTTCTTTTTTTGGATTTCTTTAAAAAGTTGTGAAAGAAAAATACAACCGAGCCCTATTTTCTTCATTTTTCCTTTCTTTCCCAAATATCGGTCTGCCAAATGACCTTTTTACCCTCAAAGATGCGACATTTAGCACATAGGATGATTACATGTCATTTTGGGCCATGGGCCCATTTTGACCAAATTTGGACAAGTTTCCTACAAAGGGACACGGTACCTGGGACCGAGCCCTGCTAGGTCTAAATGACATGATGCAAAAATGACCTAAAGGCTGACCTAAGTTTGGGTTCACTAACAAGGCGATTCGGGGGAGCGTATGGTCGATGGTGGTTGCTCAAGCTTTCCACCCACTCCATACGTCCGACGGCCTCCCCTCCTAAATTAAGGGTGACTCAACAAAGAGTTCGTGCACGCGACGCGTGCTCCGAGACTTGTTGCAGAAAGAATTGACCGGGTAATGCATTTGATGACAATTATAAAGCAGTAAACACATAAAGCAAAAACTGTAAACAAATAAGCAACTAGCAAATAACAAATATAAAAACATAATAAAAATCAAGTAATGCTAATGAAAAAGCATAAAAACCTCAACCAAATATTCTAAAAGCCAACAAAATCAAGTACTAGTTTAAACCCGCAACGTCCCCAGAAGAGTCGCCAGAGATGTCACACCTTTTTTTACCACAAACCACACTAAACCCTCTTAAATAAATAAAAGAATTTAATAAAAGCTTGAAAAGGATTTTTCAATTTTCAAAGTGACAAAAGTGGTGTTCAAAAGGAAATTATTCAGAGTCACCACCTGACATTTGATTTCGGTGTGCCAGGCCACCGTTTTTCTAAAAATAGTTCTTTTCCTTTCAAAACACTTGAGACTCTAAAAACTAAGTCTACACTAGAGACTCGGGTAAAGGGGTTCATTTGACTCGGGGAGAAGGTGTTAGGCACTCCCCAAGTCCCGTGAAAGTCACGGTTGCGTACTCGATCTTGTTGGCTTTTAAAATGTTCGAATTGAGGCACTAAAAACACATAAAAGAAAATAAACAATCAGAAGGCTCGAGGTCGTCCCTACCTAATAAAAGAAAAATGAAAAGGAAAGGAAAAGAAAAGTCCTAAGCTAATCTATACTACGACTTCTTCACCATGCTTGTCAAGGCCTCCAAAATATTTACATAGTTCTTCGGGGCATACCCCGAATAATAATATTTACAAACTTTACGGGGCATTCCCCGGATAAATTTAACTAAGGAATGACCTTTCGCCAAAAAAATCAGAAGCAAAATTCTAAAGCTTGCCTACCCAAGTGTTACCGGCCTAAGCATGTTACTAATGGTTAAATAACTAAGAGAACGAAAGTATAGCAATTTGTTTTGTTGGTCCTTAACTAAGAGAACGAAAGTATAGCAATTTGTTTTGTTGGTCCTTAACTATGTTAAATTCCCCACGTCACATTTATCATTGCTCTTCCTGATCAAACTTAACTATACAGATTCTTAAAGGTTTTAAAATAGCGAGAAATATTCTTAAAGATTTTAAACTAACTTCAAACAAAATAGAGCAAACAAATAAAACTAAAAGAATACAAAACAGACAACTATGGCATATCTAACAGAAATAACGTAATAAATTAAGGGATTTATGGGAGAATAAAGTGATTGACCTTCGAACCCAAATTTTTGGCAGCAACAAAAATCGGAAAAACAATGGTGGACTTCGATCAGAACCGTGAACGGAGCTCGACGGAGAAAACTCCTACTTCGAACAATCACCATCGGACCAGTGAATCATCAATAAATATAAAAAAAAACTCCATCACCGGAATCGAATCAATTTCCAATGAAATCATAACAAACGAAACTTCAAAATTAAAAAGAACTCCACAACAAATCTGAAAATTGAAATCATCACAACAAAACTGAAATAGCTGCATATCCCTGCGTGCTTTCGTGTGTGTCTGTGTGTTTATGATCTGAGAAGAAGGAAGGTGAGGTGGGTAGGGGCTGCTGTGTACGTTAATGATGGTGGTTGCTGTGTACGTTACTGTTGGTCGCGGCTGTACGGTGGATATGGATAGAAAACAGCAGTGGCTGCTCGACGGCGTGGAGGTAGGTGGCAGCTGTCTTGTTGAGGACGAGCAGCAGTGTTGTTTGGCGGTCGTTGGTTGAAGTACGGCGATGGGCGGCGGTAAGAGTGGTCGGCGGCGACTGATCTCTGTCAATGGAGATGCAGCTACTTTAGTATGTTTTCAGAGATGAGAGCTGCTGGAGTTGTCCGCCCGGAGAAGAGGGGTCTTGGGCTGGCGGCGGATGTGAGGTCTTTGGCGGGTGCGTGGTTGCTGGAGAAAAGGCGGCGGATGAAGGGTTTCTCTAGGGTTTTTTTCTCCAAGGTTTTCCTAGGGTTTTTTGGGTAGGTGTTTTATGAAGAAGAAGAAGGGGTTATGGGTTGGAAAGTGGGTATTGGGCTTGTTCATTTGGGTTTCAAAAATATGTAAAATTGGGCCAAAATGGACCGAAAAAATAAAATTAAAATTAAATACCTATAAAACTCTATATTAATTTTGATAAACTATTAGTGTTAAAATAAAACTAACAATTAAAGTTGGAACAACTTTTTGTATTTTCAAGGATTATATTAGAATTAAAATAGGTTACAAGTAATACATCTTTCTAAAAATACCTAATACTGAATTAAATAGAAAAAATGCAACTATTTTTGTATTTTTCAATTTTTGTGCCTCTAAAAATAGAAATAAAATTAATAATAAAGTGAAATCCTATAGGAATAAACCTGAATAAATATCCTAGAAATACTAGGATTATTAAAAGTAATTCTAATGCGCGGGTCAAAAATTATGTGCTTACACTAAATGCACACTAAGACAAGCAAAAAAGAGATCTCTTATGGAAATTTATGGAGTCCTGCTTAATGAGTGCAGTTGCTTAGAGAAAATTAGTATACTTTGACAGTTGTTTCCTATTTATTTGAATATTTTCATAGGTACAATATCCATAATAGTAGATATATGTGGATTATCTGTATCTTACTATGGATGCGAATTGTATTTTCAGATAGTTTCTTATACTGGAACTGAAGAGTGCACTGATTTGGCTTCATAAGATGTGCTGCTTGGTTTTGGATTTAGTCGAGAGAAGGAGATGTTGGACCATTTTGAAAACGTGTTGGCAACGAATCTGACCAGTTTAGGGCGCACAGTTCATTGTAGAAGCTAAAACTCAGTTTGTCATATATTTCTTTGGATTTTTCACCAATTTTCTACATTAAAACATAGAGTATTATTCAATGGTACAAGGATACTTCATCAGTTGCTGCATGTTCTTTAAAATTTTGGTATCCGATTATTCTAAGTCCAAATGTATAGCTAGAGTAGATGCTTTGTTGTCTAGCTACTATGTTTTTTTTTCAGTTCTCGGTGGGAGCATGGCACGACTGGCTATGAACCCTGACTCTTAATTCATCACATTACAACCCAAATGGATATTCATACTAAGGCCGCCAATACAACTAAGGCTTGCTATAAAAGAAAGATTATCAAGATGTGGGATCATTTCAGAGAAAATATGCTCACTATGCCAAAGAGAGAATGAAACAGTACAACATCTATTCTTTGATTGTGAGATATCAGGAGATATTGGCAGAAACTACTGAAGTGGCAAGGTATACAGAGAACTTCATCAGTTGCTGCATGTTCTTCAAAATTTTGGTATCCGATTATTCTAATTCCAAATGTATAGCTAGAGTAGATGCTTTGTTGTCTAGCTACTATGTTTTTTTTTCCAGTTCTCGGTGGGAGCATGGCATGACTGGCTATGAACCCTGACTCTTAATTCATCACATTACAGCCCAAATGGATATTCATACTAAGGTCGGCAATACAACTAAGGCTTGCTATAAAAGAAAGATTATCAAGATGGGGGATCATTTCATAGCAAATATGCTCACTATGCCAAAGAGAGAATGAAACAGTACAACATCTATTCTTTGATTGTGAGACATCAGGAGATATAGGCAGAAATTACTGAAGTGGCAAGGTATACAGAGAACAAAGAAAGCTTGACAGGAGCAGTTGACATAGCTGGAACAGGTTACTAAAGGAAGAGTGGAGGTGCAGCATTACATTGCATTACACATGGGAGGCATTCTTGTTATTAGCAGAATCCATGTATTGGAATTTCTAAAACTAGCTAAGGAAATGTTATTAGCCAATTCTTCAACTCAAAGAGGACTTGTCATTTTTGGTGATGGAGAAGCAATGGACAATAGTCACAATACTAATAGTCAATCTATAGCAACTATAGCAAGACTTAAGAATCTGGACTTTAACAAAAGAGTGTAAACATGTACAGAGAGTCTTCAGAAATATTTATGTAAACATGTACAGAGAGTGTACAGAAACTTACACATATCTCCTTTGCCGCCTCATTCACATATGTTCCATCTTGTTTCTTATGAGTATCAAGATAAACTTGTGCGCGTCCAGGCCTTCGTCCAGTCTCGGTCATCTATAAATAAAAAATCCAACAAAATAACTTAACTGGAATAGTTACATAAATTAGCTTAATAATTAAAGTCAAATGACATAAATTAACATCTTTTACCATTTCAGCCCTTTTTCTAGAGTTAGGTTTGGAGCCACCTGTATGTGTAAATTTTTGTTTCTTTCGAATTTCAGTATTTCTTCTGCACATTTCCTTTTAAAAACAATACTTGAAAGTCAATCACACAAATAAATAAATATAATCAAACATACAAGTTGAAGTAATTAAATAAATACCATAGTTATTTCTTTAAAACGATAATCAACAAATGTAGTCCATTGATCCCGTGGAATCCCAGTCGGAATATTTTCCATAATCTGAGCTTTACTTTTGAGTGGATCATAGAATGCTCTCCACAAGTTTAGCCTATTCGCGCTCCACTTTTTCCAAATAGAATTATAAACATAACGCCGTGCAACTGACTCGGTTGTCTTAAAACAAAACCGTTTCTTCAAGAATAAAACATTGGTTAGCTTATATGTTACATGGAAAAGTCCAACAATAAAATAGACATGTAGCAAAAAGAATTAGAGCTTATACCTTTACAATTCGATTAAATACATGGTCAAAGTATGATATATGTAAATCTGGCCATTTCTCAAAGTGAATTGGAAATAAGGAGCAGTCAGTTGCTAAAATTCCACAAAAGCCAGCAAGAAGGCCTTGTGCTTCTCCAAATGGTTCGTCCAGATAATCAAATTCAAGCACGATACGTTCTTCACCGGATAAATTTAGAACATCCCTAACTTTCACTTTGAGCCTCTTCCTATTTTCTTCCGAATCTTTAATTAAAAAAAACAAGTTAAGACAAACATAAACCTTATGGATTTTAAGCCTTTGAAAGTTGAATGGCTGAATAGGAACATGTGCTGATAAATTATATTTCAAAAGCAAAACTATAATTGGAAACGAATGCCAATATAAGAATCCGGTAAATTAGAAAAAACATTGAAGCTTGAGACTAGTTATTGACATATTGTGCCTTCTTTCAGAATGCCAACAATAGGTAGACATTTGCAAACTTATTTTTCTAACTGTAAAATATGATATTAGTGTCATCGAGAAACTGTCAATCTAATCCATTTTTTTCTTGCTCTCTAGATTACTAGTCATGTAATACTCTTACATAGATTTGGCATGCAGCTAAGGTGGGACTAGCTCTTACTTTAGTATCAATTTTCTACTATAACATGCCGCTTTATCATAGCTTTGAACAACCAGTAATGTGGGCCGTCCTGACTGTGGTGGTTGTTTCTGAATTCACTGCTGGGAATTTATTTTATTTTTTTCCCTAAACACATTGCTAGTTTTTGTCTAATTTATCATCCAAGTTGTTGATATCATTTTGTTTTCTTCACTTTATCGAGATAATTAATTGATTTTTATTTTAAAATTCAGGTGCAACCATATCAAAGAGCATAAACAGAGGTACTGGTACAGCACTAGCTGGTGTATTTGGTATTGGAGCTAAATATTTAGCTGGTCTGTTTGGAAATGAAGTGCCAGATACTGTAGTTCTTGGGGTTTTGGTCTTCATTGTAGGTAAGAAACACAAGCATAATAGTAATGTCTCTACTCTTTATATCTGAATAAAGTCATATAAAATGGGACAAAAGAAGTAATTATCACCGAGCACAAATATCTGGTTTGCATTTTAGAGTGGAACAAGCTGTTTGGTAAGCTCAAAATTTAAAATTAATTGTAGCAAAATCAAATTTGGATTAGGCCTTTCATATATTTCTAATCTTGTCCAATCATATAATCTAACATTCATCTTAGCATCTGTATTTCTATAATATTCCTCTTTTGGACATATTAAGCCTTAGAGGCAGAACACTCCCATATAAATTGTTGGTCCACAACCTTTCTATCACCACTCCAGTCAATCCAACCTAGTTTGGTTCTTATTGGGCTAAACACATAAAAGCTGAAAAGTAAACCAAAATAATATGAAGCTCGCCAATTGAGTACTTACGCACCAATTAATTAAATAACCAAAATAATATGAAGCTCGCCAATTGAGTACTTACGCACCAATTAATTAAATCAAACAAACACTTGACAGTAGCAACCCAACAGTTGATTATACAAAAAACTTAACACAATGTACCATTTTCTTTCTGGAACCCAGCCTGAAACAGAAAGGGATAAGTACAAACAGTTCACTATCAAAACATGAACAACAAGGTTTGTCACTATCCTACTAGCTAGTATACTTTACAAGAATTAATCCTAAAAGGATAACTGTCACGGCCCTAGTTCACCAATTGTGAACATGTCGTGATGGCACCCAGTCCCCACGACTAGGTAAGCCTAACACGTTGCGGAATATACAAGTTATAAACTCTTAAAAAAGAAACAGCGGAAAAATAACATAAAAAGATATGTAATCCGTGCTGCTTGGCACATACATCCGTCACACAATGAATAAAACACTACCAAGATCCGGAATCCCACGGTAACACAGACTAAAAGAGAATATACAACCGTGGCTCTATGTGTAAAGAGTATCTATCAACGAGATGAAGGAAAAATGCCAACAAAAGTGTGCGTTATCATACCTCGAAGTCTCCCAGAAAGCTGCGGAATCACCTAGCACGAGTCTGCTCTGATGTACCTGGATCTGCACAACATGATTAGATGGACCTGGATCTGCACAACAAGAAGTGTGTAGAAGAGTAGCATGAGTACACCACGGTGGTACTCAGTAAGTGCCAAGCCTAACCTCGATGGAGTAGTGACGAGGAAGGTGAGGGCCCTGCCGAGAATAATAATAATAACAATATCGAACAATGTAAAGCAGGAGTAAATCTAAAATAACAGCAAAATAAGATAGAAACTACAAGTCATCTACAGTTAAGATAACAAGGAAAATTAACATAACAAGTACAGAATCAATAGCACAGGATCTCCGGGAATTGAACCCGCAGTCCATCTAACTCAGTAGCATAGGATCTCCGGGAATCGAACCCGCAGTAAATTTATATTAGTGACCAGGATCTTCGGGAATTGAACCCGCAGTCCATGTATATCAATATCATAGGATCTCCGAGAATTGAACCCGCAGTCCATTTATATTAGTATCACAGGATCTCCGGGAATTGAACTCACAGCCCATTTATATCAATATCACAGGATCTCCGAAAATTGAACCCACAGTCCATTTATCAGTAATACTGGATCTCCGGGAATCGAACCCGTAGTCCACATCTCAATAAATCTCAGGATCTCCGGGAATCGAACCCGCAGTCCACATTTCAATAAATCTCAGGATCTCCGGGAATCGAACCCGCAGTCCACAAACACAGCAAGTAAAGGAATACACAGAAAGAAGTATAATATGCATAACTATAACTTCGCCGACAAACAGCGCCAACGATTTACCAAGAAAACTCAAGTAAGACAATTAGGCAACTAGACAGCTAAATACTACCAAATCATGCTTTTCTAACTGTTACCGGGTAGAAATATCGAATTTAACTGCTAACAACACGAATATCACTCATTGAACATTTTAAGAAAAGTACGTGTTCAACAACCAGCGCATGTACACGCCCGTCACCTCGCGTACAAGGCATTTAAAGTATCACATAATATCCTAGGGGTGAAAGTCCCCCACACGAAGTTAGACAAGCCACTTACCTCGACTCCGGTACAAAACCGCTATGAAACAACTCTCTTGCCGCGAATGTCGGCCTCCACAAGTGTAGAATCTGATAAAAATCAATAGAATCATATCAAAATAGGTCAATTGGGCATTACCCAATCAAAATAACTCAAAATACACCAAAACCCACAAGTTGCCAAAACCCGACTTTCGGTACGCTTATCAAAAAATCACAAAAATTATATTTTCGGGTTCCTTATCTCAATACGAGTCCGTGCATATAAAATTTTCGAAATCGGACTCCGTTTGCCCATTCAAATCAAAGATTTTCCAACATTTAGGCCTAGGGCTCAAACCCACCTTTAATCTTCCAATTTCAGTGAAATAATCACGGATTTCATGATAAACCAACGAATTAAGGTCAAGAAACTTACCCCCGATGATTTCCTGATGATATCCTAACGTTTCTCCTTCAAAATCCTCTCTTGGAGCTCAAAAATGGCATTTTTGTGTATGGGGATCGCGGGTGTTATGTTCTGAACTTAAGCTCACTGCCAGACCCCATTGCTCATCGCGTTCGCGATGAGCTTCACGCGTCCGCGATGACTCGGCTCCAGTTTACCCTTCGCAAACGCGACTCTCCACCACGCGTTCGCGATGAACAATCTCCCAGCCGCCGGGTCCTTCCTCTACGCGAACGCGTACACTCCCACGCGAACGCGAAGCTCTCCCCTTTTCTTCTACGCGATCGCGACTCCCAGTCACGCGAATGCGAAGCTTCACCTTACCTTGCCTACGCGAACGCGACACCCCTTCTCGCAAACGTGATGCTTTAATCTGCCTGACCTTCGCGAACGCGGCCCATGCCTCGCGAACGCGAAGGCTTAATGCCTGGGCAGTAACCTGCAATTTACAGCAGGCCTTTTCCAAGTTCAAAATGCCCGATCGATGGTCCGAAATCCTCCCGAGGTCCCCGGGACCCCAACGAAAACCACCAACATACTCCAAAACACGATACGAACTTGTTCCAATCATAAAAACACCATCCTAAACATCAAAATCACCAATTACACACGGATTCAAGCCTAAGTTTCTTCAAAACTTTCAAAACTAACATTCAATCCAAAACCCGACCAAACGACGTCCAAATGACCTGAACATTTGTGGACATATCCAAAATCACATAACGAAGCTACAAAAATTGTCGGAATTCCATTCCGACTCCCGGATCAAAATCTCACATATCGTTCGGATTTGCCAAAATTTAAATCTTCGGCATTTCAAGCCTAATTGAGCTACGGACCTCCAAAATACATTCCGAACGTGCTCCCAGCCCCGAAATCACCTAACGGAGCTAATGGAAACATCAGATTTCCGTTCCGAGATCGTCTTAACAATGTTTCGACTACGGACCATTTTCTAGCTTTAAAGCTCTCATTTAGGGACTAAGTGTCCCAAAATACTTCAAATTTCAGGGCCGACTCTCCCGGCAAACCACAATAGCAGAAATGTACTTAGGGGAACAGTTAAATTAGGGATTGGGGCGAAATTTTCTAAAACGACCGGTCGGGTCGTTACATCTTCCCACACTTAAAGATTCGTTCGTCCTCGAACGAGCATAGAAAACATGCCTGGAGTAGTG
This sequence comes from Nicotiana noctiflora, assembly GCA_032618575.1. NCBI lineage: Eukaryota > Viridiplantae > Streptophyta > Magnoliopsida > Solanales > Solanaceae > Nicotiana > Nicotiana noctiflora. The sequence continues at coordinate 40,281 of JASVEL010007463.1, forward strand.
AAAAGATGAGGGTACTGGCTGCGCATATCCTGCTCGGTCTCCCAAGTCGCCTCCTCGACCGGCTGGCCCCGCCACTGAACCTTTACCGAAGCGATGTTCTTTGACCTTAGCTTTCTGACTTGCCTGTCTAGAATGGCTACTGGCTCCTCAACATAAGACAGATCCTTGTCTAGCTGAACAGATGTGAAATCCAACACGTGCGACGGGTCACCATGGTATCTTCGGAGCATGGAGACATGAAATACGGGGTGAACTCCGGCTAGGCTGGGAGGTAAGGCCAACTCATAAGCAACCTCCCCAACACGCCTCAAAATCTCAAAAGGGCCAATAAATCTAGGACTCAGCTTTCCTTTCTTCCCAAACCTCATAACGCCCTTCATGGGCGAGACTCGAAGTAGAACCCGCTCGCCAACCATAAAAGCCACATCGCGAACTTTCTTGTCCGCATAACTCTTCTGTCTAGACTGGGCTGCACGAAGTCTGTCCCGGATCACCTTGACCTTGTCCATTGCATCCTGAACCATATCAGTACCTAGCAGCCTGGCCTCGCCGGGCTCGAACCAACCCACGGGAGACCTGCACCTCCTACCATATAGGGCCTCGTACGGTGCCATCTGAATACTAGACTGGTAGTTGTTGTTATAAGCAAACTCCGCCAGTGGCAAGAAGTGATCCCATGAACCTCCAAACTCAATCACGCACGCATGGAGCATATCCTCCAAAATTTAAATAGTGCACTCGGACTGTCCATCCATATGAGGGTGAAATGCCGTGCTCAACTCCACTCGAGTGCCTAACTCCTGCTGCATGGCTCTCGCGCACAACGATGTAAACTGAGTGCCTCTGTCTGAGATGATAGAGACGGGAATACCTTGCAACCTGATGATCTCCCTGATATAAATCTCCGCCAACTGCTCTAATGAATAAGTAGTGCACACCGGTATAAAATGGGCGGACTTGGTCAGCCGATCCACAATGACCCAAATGGAATCAAACTTCCTAACCGTTCGTGGAAGTCCAAATACAAAGTCCATGGTAATGCGCTCCCATTTCCACTCGGGAATCTCAATTTGCTGCATCAATCCACTCGGACGCTGATGCTCATACTTCACCTGCTGGCAGTTGAGGCATCTGGAAACATAATCAACTATATCCCTCTTCGTCTGCCTCCACCAGTAATGCTGTTTCAAGTCCTGATACATCTTCACGGCTCCCGGATGGATGGAATACCGCGAGCTTTGGGCCTCTGCTAGAATCAGCTCTCGAAGATCATCTACATTGGGCACACAGATGCGCCCCTGCATCCTCATAACTCCATCATCTCCGATGGTAACATCTCGAGCATCACCATGCCGAACTCTATCCTGGAGGACAAGCAAATGAGGGTCGTCGAACTGGCTGATACGATCAAATAGAGAAGACCGAGAAATCACACAAGCCAGAACCCGGCTGGGCTCCGAAAGATCCAGTCTAACAAACTGTCTGGCTAAAGCCTGAACATCCATCGCCATAGGCCTCTCCGAAGCTGGTAGATACGCCAAACTCCCCAAACTCTCTGCCCGACGACTCAAGGCATCGGCAACCACGTTAGCCTTGCCCGGATGATAGAGAATAGTAATATCATAGTCCTTCAGTAGCTCCAACCATCTCCTCTGATGCATATTCAGGTCCTTCTGCTTAAGCAAGTGCTGCAAGCTCCGGTGATCAGTGTAGATCTCACAAGGAACCCCATATAAATAATGACGCCAAATTTTCAAGGCGTGAACAATGGCGGCTAGCTCCAAATCATGAACAGGGTAATTCTTCTCATGCACCTTCAGCTGTCTCGACGCGTAGGCAATCGCCCTACCGTCTTGCATCAATACTGCGCCGAGTCCAACTCGGTGAGGCATCACAATATACGGTATAGGACCCCGTGCCTGTAGGCGACATCAATATAGGGGCCAAAGTCAAGGCTGTCTGAGCTTACGAAAGCTCGCCTCACACTCGTACGTCAGTTGAAAAGGGTCGCCACTTTGGGTCGATACGGTCATAGGTCTGCGCAATCGAAGAGAACCCCTACGAAACGTCGGTAATAGCCCGCCAAACCAAGGAAGCTGCGAATCTCGGTGGCGGAGGAGGGTGCGGGCCAACTGCGCACGGCCTCCGCCTTCGTCGGATCTGCTCGAATACCGTCGCTCGACACCGCGTGGCCCAAAAATGCCCTGAACTCAACTAGAATTCACATTTAGAGAACTTGGCATAAAGCTGCTTCTCCTCAGAATCTGAAGCACTATCCTCAAATTTTGCTCGTGCTCTTCCCGACTCAGGGAATATACTAGAATATCATCGATGAAGACAATCACGAACGATTCCAGATAAGGCCTGAACACACCTGTGCATCAAATGCATAAAGACCGCTGGGGTATTAGTCAGCCCAAAGACATCACGAGGAACTCATAGTGACCATGCCGAGTCCTGAAGGCAGTCTTCGGGATATCTGGCTCCCGAATCTTCAGCTGGTGATACCCGGAGCGCAAATCAATCTTAGAAAACACTTGTGCGCCCTGTAGTTGTTCAAATAAATCATCAATACGGGGCAAAGGATATCGGTTCTTCACTGTAACCTTGTTCAGGCTGACGATAGTCAATACACGTACGCATAGAGCCGTCCTTTTTCTTCGCAAACAATACGGGAGCACCCCAAGGCGAAACACTAGGTCGAATGAAACCCTTACCCAATAACTCCTGTAACTGATCCTTCAACTCCTTCAACTCAAGAGGAGCCATACTGTACGGTGGAATAGAAATGGGCTGAGTGCCTGGCAACAAGTCAATAGCAAAGTCAATATCTCTGTCGGGCGGCATGCCGGGAGATCAGCTGGAAATACATCAGCAAAGTCACGTACCACAAGAACAGAATCAATAGAGGGAGTGTCAATACTGACGTCCCGCACATAGGCTAGATAAGCAGCACACCCCTTCTCAACCATACGCTGAGCTCTGAGAAAAGAAATAACACGGCTAGGGGTGTGATCTAGAGTACCACTCCGCTCAATACGTGGAATGCCTGGCATAGCCAGCGTCACGGTCTTGGCGTGACAATCAAGAATAGCATAATGGGGCGACAACCAGTCCATGCCCAGAATAATATCAAAATCGACCATCCCGAGCAGTAATAGATCCGCTCTGGTCTCAAAATCACAAATGGTAACCAAACACGACCGATATACGCGGTCCGCAGCCAAAGAATCACCCACCGGAGTGGAAACATAAATGGGGGCACTCAAAGAATCCCGAGGCACGCCAGATAAGAAGCAAAGTAAGAAGACACATATGAAAAAGTGGAACCGGGGTCGAATAGAACCGATGCCTCCTGTGACTAACGAGAATAATACAGCGATAACCAGAGTCAGAGGCGACAGTTACGGTACGACCAGGAATAACATAAAATCTAGCCCGGCCCCTCTCTCGAGGGCAGCCTCTATCACCCTGATCCCCACCCCTAGCTAGCTGGGTAGGTGGGGTGGCAGCTGGAGCTGGAACTATAGCCTGCTGTCCCTGTGGAGCATGTTGAGGCTGTAAAGTCTGTGAGGCGCACCCTTCCCACGTTTGGGGAAATTCCTAACCAGATAGCGGGTATCCCCGCACTCATAACAAGCTTTGGGAGGGTGCAGTGGCTGTAACTGACTAGGTCTACTCCCGCTAGACTGACCCCTAGAGGTACCCCACGCAGGAGGCGCGCTGGAAACTGGGGGAGCATAGTAAGGCTCATGAGGTTCTGGGGGAGTTGGAGTTGCACCAGCTGCTGGCAATGCTGAATGAACTGGATAACCGGAATAACCCCTGCCATATCGACTGGCTGCAGCAGTATGCCCCGACTTACGAGACCTCTTGGCCTCCCTCTCTCCTCGCTCCCTAGCGAGCATACCCTCAATCCGTCAGGCAATACTCACCGCCTGCTAATAAGGCACATCCATCTCTAACTCTCTAGCCATGCTGGACCGGATAGGCGAAATAAGACCCTCAATAAACCTTCGCACTCTCTCCTGGACCGTGGCGACCAAAGCCGGTGCATGTCTGGCCAACCGGGTGTAATTGATGACATACTCAGATACTGTCGTAAAGCCCTGGCGCAACCGCTCAAACTCTACACGCCAATCATCCCTGAGGCTCTGGGGAACAAACTCCCTCATAAACATGTCAGCGAACTATGTCCAAGTCAGCGAGGCAGTCTCGACTGGACTATCCAACTCATATGTACGCCACTAATCATAAGCAGCCCCTCGAAGCTAAAAAGCAGTAAAAGAAACCCCACTGGACTCTACTATGTCCACGGTACGGAGGATGCGATGACACTCCTCCAGAAATCCCAAGACGTCATCTGAAGCTAGGCCACTGAACACTGGGGGATCATACTTCTTGAACCTCTCCAACCTGCGCTGCTCGTCCTCGGAGGCAGCTGACCCATCTCCGGGCTGTACTGGTGCGGTAGGCGGAATAGGAATAACCTTTGGAACCTGCTCCATGGGCACTCGCTGCTCAGGAGTGCGGGCTACGAGAGTCTGGGCCCCTCCCCCGGCCTGAGATATGGCTGCAGCGAGAGGAAGCAACCCCGCTTGAGCCAGAGTAGTGTACAAGCTCATAAACTGAGCTAGAGTCTCCTGGAGTGCTGGAGTCGTAGTAGCAGTAGTAGGTGTACCAGGTGCATGTGCTCCAACCTGATCCACCGGTGGTGCCTCAATGACAGCGCGCGTGGGTGTTGTGGCTGCACCTCGGGCGCATCCTGGGCCTCTACCCCAGCCCCGGCCTCTACCCCGGCCCCGGCCTCTGGTGGCGACAGCAGGGGGCGCGGGTGCCTGATCCTCGCGTGTACCATGTGTCTTCACCATCCGTGAGAGAATAGAAGACAGAAGTTAAGAATTGGTGTCAAAACATCACATGACAAGAAATTCAAAAGAAATGAAGATTTTTCCTAAACAGTTACATAGCCCCTCGTAGATAAATACGGACGTCTCCGTATCGATCGGCGAGACTCTAAATAACCGGTCTGTGTCCCGTGACTCCTATGAACCTAGAGCTTTAATACCTACTTGTCATGACCCTGGTTCACCAATTGTGAACATGCCGTGATGGCACCCAGTCCCCACGACTAGGTAAGCCTAACACGTTGCGGAATATACAAGTTATAAACTCTTAAAAAAGAAACAACGGAAAAATAGCATAAAAAGATATGTAATCCGTGCCGCTTGGCACATACATCCATCACACAATAAATAAAACACTACCAAGATCCGGAATCCCACGGTAACACAGACTAAAAGAGAATATACAACCGTGGCTCTATGTGTAAAGAGTATCTATCAATGAGATGAAGGAAAAATGCCAACTAGTACTACTAGAATAGAAGGGAAGCCTCCGGATATGCGGACGTAGCAGATCATACCTCGAAGTCTCCCAGAAAGCTGCGAAATCACCTAGCATGAGCCTGCTCTGATGTACCTGGATCTGCACAACAAAAGTGTGCAGAAGAGTAGCATGAGTACACCACGGCGGTACTCAGTAAGTGCCAAGCCTAACCTCGATGGAGTAGTGACGAGGTAGGTCAGGGCCCTACTGAGAAAACAATAATATAATGATGATAACAAAATAAACAGTTTAAATGATAATAATTTCCGAAATAACAACATTATGATGATTACTGCAACTGTCTGCAATTAAGCTAACAACAAATAACCAACTCAAATAAACAAATCCAGGATCTGTGGGAATTGAACCCACAGTCCCATTCTCAGTACCTCTGGATCTCCGGGAATCGAACCCACAGCCCATGTCTCAATAATATCTCGATAACTCGGGATCTCCGGGAATCGAACCCGCAGTCCCTACCAATAAGTCAGGATCTCGGGAATCGAACTTGTAGTCCACATTTCAATAAATCTCAGGATCTCGGGGAATCGAACCCGCAGTCCACATTTCAATAAATCTCAGGATCTCCGGGAATCGAACCCGCGGTCCACATCTCAATAAATCTCAGGATCTCCGGGAATCGAACCCGCAGTCCACATCTCAATAAATCTCAGGATCTCCGGGAATCGAACCCGCGGTCCACATTTCAATAAATCTCAGGATCTCCGGGAATCGAACCGGCAGTCCACAAACACAGCAAGTAAAGGAATACACAGAGAGAAGTATAATATGCTTAACTATAACTTCGCAGATAAACAGCGCCAGCGATTACCAAGAAAACTCAAGTAAGACAATTAGGCAACTAGACAGTTAAATACTACCAAATCATGTTTTTCTAACTGTTACCGGTAGAAATATCGAATTTAACAGCTAACAACAGGAATATCACTCATTGAATATTTTAAGCAAAGTACGTGTTCAACAACCAGCGCATGTACACGCCCGTCACCTCGCGTACAAGGCATTTAAAGTATCACATAATATCCTAGGGGTGAAAGTCCCCCACACGAAGTTAGACAAGCCACTTACCTCGACTCCGGTATAAAACCGCTATGAAACAACTCTCTTGCCGCGAATGTCGGCCTCCACAAGTGTAGAATCTGATAAAAATCAATAGAATCACATCAAAATAGGCCAATTGGGCATTACCTCAATCAAAATAACTCAAAATACACCAAAACCCACAAGTTGCCAAAACCCGACTTTCGGTACGCTTATCGAAAAATTACAAAAATTATATTTTCGGGTTCCTTATCTCAATACGAGTCCGTACATATAAAATTTATCGAAATCGGACTCCGTTTGCCCATTCAAATCAAAGATTTTCTAACATTTAGTCCTAGGGCTCAAACCCACCTTTAATCTTCCAATTTAAGTGAAATAATCAGGGATTTCATGATAAACCAACGAATTAAGGTCAAGAAACTTACCCCCGATGATTTTCCGATGATATCCCAGCGTTTCCCCTTCAAAATCCTCTCTTGGAGCTCAAAAATGGCGTTTTTGTGTATGGGGGTCGCGAGTGTTATGTTCTGAACTTAAGCTCACTGCCAGACCTCATTCCTTATCGCGTTCGCGATGAGCTTCACGCGTCCGCGATGACTCGGCTCCAGTTTACCCTTCGCGAACGCGACGCTCCACCACGCGTTCGCGATGAACAATCTCCCGGCCGCCGGGTCCTTCCTCTACACGAACGCGTACACTCCCACGCGAACGCGAAGCTCTCCCCTTTTCTTCTACGCGATCGCGACTCCCAGTCACGCGAACGCGAAGCTTCACCTTACCTTGCCTACGTGAACGCGGCACCCCTTCTCGCGAATGCTATGCTTTAATCTTCCTGACCTTCGCGAACGCGGCCATGCCTCGCGAACGCGAAGGCTTAATGCCTGGGCAGTAACCTGCAATTTACAGCAGGCCTTTTCCAAGTTCAAAATGCCCGATCGATGGTCTGAAATCCTCCCGAGGTCCCCGGGACCCCAACGAAAACCACCAACATACTCCAAAACACGATACGAACTTGTTCCAATCATAAAAACACCATCCTAAACATCAAAATCACCACTTACACACGGATTCAAGCCTAAGTTTCTTCAAAACTTTCAAAACTAACATTCAATCCAAAACCCGACCAAACGACGTTCAAATGACCTGAACATTTGCGGACATATCCAAAATCACATAACGAAGCTACAGAAATTGTCAGAATTCCATTCCGACTCCCGGATCAAAATCTCACCTATCGTTCGGATTCGCCAAAATTTAAATCTTCGGCATTTCAAGCCTAATTGAGCTACGGATCTCCAAAATACATTCCGAACGCGCTCCCAACCCTGAAATCACCTAACGGAGCTAATGGAACCATCGGATTTCCGTTCCGAGATCGTCTTAACACTGTTCCGGCTACGGACCATTTTCTAGCTTTAAAGCTCTCATTTAGGGACTAAGTGTCCCAAAATGCTCCAAATTTCAGAACCGACTCCCCGGCAAACCACAATAGCAGAAATGAACTTAGGGGAACAGTTAAATTAGGGATTGGGGCGTAATTTTCTAAAACGACCGATCGGGTCATTACAATAACCTAAACTTTGGAAACATATATTCTAGTAGTAAGAACTGGAAAAAACTGAGTATCAACTAACGGTACACGTTGCTAAAACTGAAAGGACGAATTTTAATGATGACTTGCGCAAGTTAATATGCACTAAGTTTGTTCCTCATACAGAAAAAGTTATGTTTTATTGATGAATGCATATAACGTGAAAATTTTAATTTTGATAAGCATGTTCGCCATATTTAGCGAGCTAGTATACCTTTACCTTTTTCTTCTCTACATCGATTGCTTCTACAATTTATTAATTAATCCCAAATATCTCTAAATTTCACTAAAGACCAAAAGTTTAGAATGACTTAAAGAAAAGAAAGTGATCCAGAAGTCGATGTTGCTATTGCGACTAAATTTGCTGCATCCTAATTCTTGACATCTAATGGAGTAATTCTTATTTACGAAACAGGGGAACACTGCATGTTTTTTGCATATGATAAACAAATATTGACGAACAACTATTCTAACTAGTTATTATACTTTCAAAAGCAAAATCCAGTTGGTGCATCTAAAATAAATATGTTTGGCTAGGTAAATTACTGGACTTAAACTTAACATTTACCCTAAAAAAATTACATGTCCTTGAATTAGAAGAACTTGAGCCTGGAAATCTTCTATCTCATATCCACAAGTAAACTTCTTATTGATCCCTTCTTAATTCGTAGAGCAAAATAAACACTCAATGGAAAAGCTAAATGTAACATTCCTAGTAGCCATATCTTTTTTTCCCTTCGCATAAAGGGTGTCACACCTCCTATTTACGCATCCACGAGGGCGCAATGGAGTTTTTCCAATTAAAGGACAATCGAGACGGGACTAGTTTATTTAATTCAGAGTCGCCACTTGGAAAAAATAATGGTGTTCCAAGTCACCGATTTAAATCCCGAACCGAGGAAATTTATGACTCTGTAATACAGTCTGCGAAACTAGAAATCTGGATAAGGAATTCTGTTAACCCGGGAGAAGGTGTTAGGCACTCCCGGATTCCGTGGTTTTAGCACGGTCGCTCAATTGAAATTTTTGTTTTTATCTGATTCTTTATATATTTTGACGGTGTGCTTTTAATGCTCCGCTTTTATTTTTAGAAGAATTGCGACGTTACGAAAACACATTTCGAGCCGCACCGTAACCAGTACGCCTGCGACTCTAATGTATTTCAGTTTCGCCGGGAGTAAGATTTGGGTTACATAAATGCACACCCGTATTCAGGAAAGTAATTTTATTTCAAGTCGTGCCTAAAGAGTCTGTCGTCTACTTAACTTTGGGAAAAGGACCGTGAAATTTACTAGACGGTCCTTTCAAGTCTAAGTTTTCATGACAATTATTCGAGGGCCCCACAATGGTGTATTTTTGGTGAGGCTCATCTCGTTTATTTTAAAAGGACAATCCTAAAGTGACTACATTTTTTCTACTAAGTTCGTCTCTAAATAAAAGAGAAAAGGTCCTAATTTATTGCATGTTTATAAGCTCGGACCTCTTATTATTGAATCAATGTGAACGGAAATTGCACTCGAGCTTGCATAAGGGAAATTGCTTTATACCTTATTCTACAAGCGAATAATACTAAAACTAAAATTATAAATAGCATACGAATTTGACAAAATATCGGAACAAACTAACCATTCTCTAATTAATTTAAACCGACCGTATTAGATGAATTAAGCCAATGGAGTTAACTATGTGTAATACAAAAGTCATTTTGAACTTCATGCTAACGTTCATCACTACATTAGTTACTAACTTTATTCAAATTGCTATTTAAAGCGATGTTATTTACTCAAGTGACCTAGTAAATTCCGACAAAAACCATTCGAATTAGTTGATCTACAAACGCTCATTAACGGATTATTTTAGTCTATCTTCATTAACTACTAATACTACTTATTGTGAGATTAGTCTAAATGGTAATGTCTTATTCAACACTCAAACCTGTTTTTATGCCATCAACCTATGTCGTTCTGGAAATGCTATCACAATAGGATATCAGTGAATCTAATTTCTCTACCCGCTAAGCTTAATTGAAATCCAAGCCTATTACCAATCATCTTAATAGTCTCAAATATTTGATAAAGCTCGAGTACCAGCAATGTTTTCATACAATCCAATATTATGTACAATAGGAATGCTAACAGTACTTCAACGAGTTATATATGAGAAAACAGTTTAAACGTAATAAACAATCAAACTATATGAGCCAACTTCAGTTCTTTTCATTTTCCTTTTTCAAGCATGAGATCTACATGGAATAAGCTCGAATGTATACCTGGAAATTACAATGGGGAGAAGTTAGTTGCAGCAGCAGAATGCACAACAACAACAACCACACGACCAACAGCAATTACACTGGATCAAACAGCAACAAAGACCAGTAGCACCAAATGCACAGGACAGCAGCAACAACAGACCAATAGCAGGGGAAAACAGGAGCCAAAACAACAGCAACAAATCAACACCCAGTCATAAACTAAACAGCAATAGCAGAAGAACTAAGAACCCGGCAGAATCAACCACAAATGATGGACCAACAGCAGCCACACAACAACCCAAGCCAACAACAAACTCAACACAGCAATAGCATGCAGCAGGAGATTGGTAACACCAACACAGGAACAACAAGCAACCAAATGACCAACACTCAGTCACTCCCAACTAACACACACGAAAACAGTACCCAAAAAACCAATGAAACAGTCTCTTGGTCTATACTCCCTAGCTTCCTCTATCTATAGTCTTGTATCTGTGTATTGTCAGCCCTTACTGTATATATTCCAGTGTTCTTTTCTCTCCAGTTACTCTAGTTCTCTCCAATTCTGACTGTCCCTTCTCTCTAAATGTGTCTATCTATTTATAACCAAAACAACACCTAGGAGCACCCAGGTTCTGCAGAACAGACCCTTGCCCATCCTTCTTCTGTCCAAAACCACCAACAACTAGTTTTTAAACACTGGCCAACCCATATTCTGTTCTGTCCCAGCCACTTAAAATGTCTAAGTATGGGTCTTGTTATTTTAAATCAAAGACTGCAGGGACTGGTGGTGCCCTGTTGTACAGCAGGTTCCACTAGTTCATTTCATGGGTAAGGTATTTTTAAATCCTAAGATGCCAAATTACTAACAGCTATATCCCAATATCATAGACAATTCAAAAGAGGAATCTGTTAAACCAAACAGTGGCTTGTATCAATCTTAACAGTGTTAATTATTATCCAGTGTTCCAACCAACAGACCCATATGACTAATCGACGATGTTCGCCTAATTGATTACAACACACAATTAAGAACAGTCAATCACATAGGAACAGTAACTTGACACATTCGGACAGATTCAGCAAATAGGGGATTCAATCATTCGACGATTGTTAACTCGAGTCGAATGTTCATTCTAAAGCGAATACAATCCAGGGAATCACAACAACAACAAATGCGGGCCAAATAAAAGGCCTTGAAGGAGGAGAACAGAACCATTAAGAAGAATTCGACAAACCAACGAAATTCAATTTAACAAACAAACAGATAATAATATAAGTGATTAGAATAAGGAAAAGGAAGGTTTTACCTCAGAGACTCAAAGAGAAGACAACTCGGATTTATTCTTGGATTCAACTCGGGCTTGGACCTTTTGTTATTGAGGCCAATGGACCTTAATTGAGGTGTTTTCAATAGTGAAAACATCCCAATTAAGGTCTATTAGACCTCAATTAGGCATAAATCTAAATTAGGGTTCATGGCCGAGATTTTTGGGGTTTGGGTAGTTCGGGTTAGATTCGAACCAGACTAATGTTAGTGGGAGTGTGGGGGAGGTGAGGGGAGTTTATGGTGCGATTTTGAAGTGGTTTGGGATGGATTTTCAAATTCCGATGAACTTCGAACGGATATTCGAAGCGTTCGAGTAATGTTCGAAGCTAACTGACGCCGGATTCATGTAGAGGGGGTGTGGGAGATTGTTTGGTGTTAATTTGGGGTGGTTTGGGGTGGTGCCGCCGGCGGAGACGATTTCCGGCCGGCGGTTTGTGGTGGTGTGAGGCGGCGGTTTTGAGAGCAGGGAAATAGGGTTTTTAGGGTTTGGGGGGGGGGGAATGGAGGGGTGTAACGGGTTTGGGGGGGGTGTTTGTTATGTTAAAATGCCAAGGTTAACGTGGGCCGTTGGATGATGAGAATCCAACGGCCAGGATCAAAAGATGGGGGGATTAATGTGATCCATCCGATCAACACAGATCAATGGCTTGGATCTCTTTACCAAAGACAAAAACGCCGTCGTTTGGGTCTTGCTGGAGGCGGGTTGGACTGGACCAGGTGGGATTTGTTTGGGCCTGGTTTTTTTGGACCAAACTATGGCCCAGGTCTGATCTCACTACTACATGTATATATATATATATATGTACATGTATATATATATATATATATGCATACCATTATCCCACACAATTATATATCACCTAAAAATGCAAATCACATAGTTTCGATATCAAACACTAAAAATGCAAAGCCTAGTATATATATTTTTTGTATTTTACTAATTTGAATAAATCAACACGCACACGAAAAATGCAAATTTAAGATAAAAATAACACAAAATCACAAAATCATGCCCAACACGAAACTATTTTTATTTTGAATTTTCTGGGAGTACTTCTCAGGTAAGGCAAAAATCACGTGCTCACAGCTGCCCCTCTTTGCGCGTAAACACGCAGAGTTTTCGTGCAAAGATAAGTGAACGGATATAAGCGATTTTGCCCATTCGAGCACTCCGTATGAAGCATTTTGAAAAAGTTTTGACCGAACCTTGCTTCAAAGGTCTCCTACATATCCCTGGCTAAAAGGGAATCAGGTCAATGTAGTTCGGGAAGTTCTGGTAGCTGGGACTACCATGATTGTTGTGATCTCGCTGTTATTGCTGTTACTGCTATTACTGCTGTTGCCACTGCTTAGCTGACCTCCTTGTTACACCGTTCTAAACAACAAAATAAGAAGCTAGACTAAGTTACAGCATTGCGAAATCTTATCTATCTCTTCATCTTGACTTTCCATGTTCCTTGCTATTCTGTCGGACTTGATGTTCCTTCCTTGCGATCTTCGAATTATTCTGCTTCGAAGTCTGAATCTATCTTTCTGATCCTTGTTGCCTTCCTTCTGATTTTGAACTTGGATTCATGCTGGGGATTTCTGTTATACTCTACTGCTTCCTCAAACAACTTGAAAGTAAATTGTCACTCCATTCTTCAGGCGGGCTCCCTGACTTCAACAGCATTTTTTGAAAATAAGTCGCCATTCCTCTCTTCAGGCGGGCTCCTGACTTCCTCTACCGAATTAAAATAGATCGCCACTCCATTCTCCAGGCGGGCTCCCTGACTTCAACTACTACTTCAAAATTAAATCGCCACTCCGTTCTCCAGGCGGGCTCCCTGACTTCAACTATAACTTCAAAAAATAAAATCGCCACTCCATTCTCCAGGCGGGCTCCCTGACTTCAACTACTACTTCAAAATAAAATCGCCACTCCGTTCTGCTTTCCTCCTGAGTTTTGTTGTTTTTCCTCTTGACTGCTAGGATAACATTGGAATTGTTTGCTTACATGCTGGGAATAATACCGCCGGGGAAATCTTTTTTATCCCTTCCTTTTCTACTTCTGTCAAAACCTTTATTCTCTCCCGAGATCGCTGGGGATTGAAATGTCATCAGTTGGGGATTACACTGTCGGGGGATCCCTTTTCCTTTTTCCGCTTTCCAAACCTCCTTTGGGACTCGCAATTTTCTCCCTTGAAAAACTTGTAGGATATAATGTTGCCGAGGAGTTCTCGAAATTAGTGTTCATTTTCCCGAGAACTGCTGGGGGTGATACCGGCCTCTTGCCTTTCTGAACACAAGTTTCCTGATTTTGTTCTGTCTGCTGGGGGTATAATTCCGTCTATCACAGCTTGTTGTTTTCGTTCTTTCAAAGCTGCTAGGGACAACCTGGGTTCAAAGATCATTTCTTCGCTGTTGTCTGGCCTTTTTCCCCACCTGGGTGTTTGGCTTTCGAGAAAATTTTCGCAACGGGAGAAAATTTTATGCCCTAGTTTGAGAAACTTCTTCGCGGCATGCTTTTCTGCCGACGAACCCTCTTTTCCTGCTTTAAATCAAAGAAAAATTGTTAGTTTCAAAATGCGGTGAGTGGTCGTGCCACTTTTGTTGGGAGCCATTTTCCTTTTCTCTTTCAGCTGCTTGCCTCTCTCGAACTTTGAGGGCGACGTTGACGCTTGCTGGGGACGATGCTCTTCCCACGAACGACCTCTCATCTTTCCTTTCATTCCAATCTTTGGTTTGATCCGACTCTTTTTAGCCGGTGATCTGTTGCGTGAAATCATCTTTCGGACATGCCACGTGTGTCCATCATACTCCGTAATTCTTGCGAACCTTCCACTCAGCCTGTCATCCCAATCTTACTATCGTAACGACTTCTGTCTTATTGCCTCGTTCCACGCCTATTCATTTTCAATATACTGCTTCGGGAGACTTGGTAGTAAGCTTTGAAGAATCAATTTTCGAAAATGAAAGAAAAGAAAAGAATACTGACCGCAAATGACAAAAGAAGAGAAAAACTTTTCTGAACTCAAAAATAGGAAAACTTATCTGAATGTGTGCCCGATCCAATGGTTATGCCGCGCCTTTGAGATTAAACTACCCAGTCTATTCATATCAATCACTTTCTGATGGCCGTGTTTCTGCTAGAGGTAAACGGATGTCCAAACCTTGTCTCGTGCAGACATCTTGTAACCGTCTCGTCCTGTCACCTCACAGTGCCCTTCAAAGGGTTTTCACTAATGAGATTCTCTCATTTCTCTCTATCTCCCGTCGCCTTAAGGTGCCCGTAAAGGTTTTCACCGTAAGACTCTCTCATTTTATTTCTCTCAACTTCCTTCGCCTTAAGGTGCCCTCGAGGGTTTTCACCGTTAAGACTCTCTCATTTACGTTTTCTTTCCCTGCGGCGGGGTATCACCCCTGAGATTCCTTCTAGAGCGTTATCCCCTTTCGGCTTGTGCATCCTGGGTTCAATCGAGGGTCGGGATGTCACTCTTGGCTTTGTTCACATGACTTGGCACTTTTCAAATACTGATCGAGAGGTCTTTCTGGTTCTTAATATGGTTTCTGCGCGTGAGGCTGAAGAAAGGGGTTTAGCCTCGACGGTTAACTTATTACAACTTTCGGAATCCACACTATCTTTCAAACGAAACAATGACCTCTGCCCCAGTTTTGTTGCTTGGGGGATTTTTGATTTTTATTTTATTATGACCGAGCCGTGTGGCGCCTACGTATCCTTCTTGAGGAATCAGGTCGAACGTAGTTCACTTTTTCTTGTATTACTTCTTTGTTTCTTTTCTATCCTGTTACACATCTTCCTTGATGATTCCGAAAGAGGGTATATGAAAGAATAATTAAGGCTCAAATGGGGAAACAAAGGTTAAAGTGTTTGGGTAGTAGAAAAATTGCCTCTGTCGTTTCATTCTCCGAAAAATGCCAAGTACACACAAACGAAACCAAACGTTGACAAATGCATTAAAGAATTACACATAATATCTCTTGATTGCATCAGAATTGATAGCCATATCGGTGCATCTTCCCTCGACATCAGTCAGACATAGAGCGCCGTTGGATAATACTCTAGTCACCACAAATGGTCCCTGCCAATTTGGAGCGAACTTGCCTTTCGCTTCGGCCTGATGTGGTAGAACTCTCTTCAGCACATGCTGTCCCACTTCAAATCTCCTGGGACGTACCTTCTTGTTATATGCTCTCGCCATTCTCTTTTGATACAATTGGCCGTGACATACTGCTGTCAATCTCTTTTCATCGATCAAGCTCAATTGCTCCAATCGGGTTTTGACCCACTCGTCGTCATCAATCTCAGCTTCAGCGATGATTCGGAGGGATGGAATCTCAACTTCTGCGGGTATTACTGCTTCAGTCCCGTATACCAACAAGTAAGGAGTTGCACCTACCGAAGTCCGGACGGTAGTGCGATAACCTAACAGCGCAAATGGTAACTTTTCATGCCATTGCCTAGATCCTTCTACCATTTTCCTCAATATCTTCTTTATGTTCTTGTTTGCTGCCTCGACCGCACCATTTGCTTTTGGGCGATACGGTGTGGAATTTCGGTGTGTAATCTTGAACTGTTGACATACCTCTTTCATCAATCCACTGTTAAGATTTGCACCGTTATCCGTAATGATCATCTTTGGAATTCCAAACCTACAAATGATGTGGGAGTGTACGAAGTCCACTACCGCCTTCTTGGTCACTGATTTGAATGTTTTGGCCTCCACCCACTTGGTAAAATAATCGATCGTTACCAGAATGAACCTATGACCATTGGAAGCCGCAGGTTCTATAGGTCCGATAACATCCATACCCTACGCAACAAACGGCTTGTATGCGATTCGGTCGGCGGAGAATGAATCAAATCTCCGTGTATCTGACACTAATGGCATCTTCGTACGAAACTTATACAATCCCGCTCCATAGTGAGCCAATAATATCCTGCTCGAAGAATCTTCTTTGCCAATACGTATCCGTTCATGTGTGGTCCGCAAACTCCCGAGTGTATATCCGTCATAACTGTTGTGGCTTGACTTGCATCTATACATCTCAACAATCCCAAATCTGGGGTTCTTTTGTACAGCACCCCTCCACTAAGGAAAAATCCGTTCGCCAACCGTCGAATAGCTCGCTTTTGATCTCCGGTTGCTTGCTCTGGGTATACTCCTAACCTGAGGTATTCCTTGACATCATGAAACCATGGCTCACCATCCACCTCTTCCTCTATCATATTACAATAAGCATGTTGATCCCGGACATGGATATGTAACGGATCAACACGAACCTTGTCCGGGTGATGTAGCATTGACGCTAAGGTAGCCAACGCGTCGGCAACCTCATTATGCATCCTTGGGATGTGCCTGAATTCTACCGATCGAAAGCGTTTGGTCAAATCATACAAACACTGACGATATGGGATAAGCTTTAAATCTCTGGTTTCCCATTCTCCCTGAATCTGATGTACCAGAAGGTCCGAGTCCCCAAGACCAAGACGTCCTGTACATCCATGTCCACCGCTAATCGCAACCCCAAGATACATGCCTCGTACTCAGCCATATTATTGGTACAATGAAAACGCAGTTGAGCAGTAACAGGATAATGATGTCCTGTTTCAGATATGAGCACAGCCCCTACTCCGACTCCTTTTGCGTTTGCCGCTCCGTCGAAGAAGAGCTTCCACCCTGGATCCTTGGTTAGTTCTAACCCCTCAATCTGCAATACTTCCTCATCTGGAAAATACGTCCTCAAAGGTTCGTATTCGTCATCAACAGGATTTTCAGCTAAGTGATCGGCCAGGGCTTGAGCTTTCATAGCCGTCCTTGTCACGTATATGATGTCGAATTCCATAAGTAATATTTGCCATTTTGCTAACCTCCCTGTAGGCATAGGTTTCTGGAAAATATACTTCAACGGATCCGGACGCGAAATGAGGTAAGTGGTGTAAGAAGACAAGTAGTGTTTCAGCTTTTGGGCTACCCAAGTCAGGGCGCAACATGTCTTTTCTAGATGAGTGTACTTGACCTCGTGGGCTGTGAACTTCTTACTGAGGTAGTAAATGGCCCGTTCCTTCCTGCCGGTAAGATCATGCTGCCCCAGTACGCAGCCAAACGAATTCTCCAAGACCGTCAGATAAAGAATCAGGGGTCTACCTGGCTCAGGCGGAACTAGTACGGGTGGATTTGACAGATACCCTTTGATCCGGTCAAACGCTTCCTGACATTCTGCCGTCCATTCTATCGCAGCGTCTTTCTTCAATAGGCGGAATATGGGTTCACAGGTTGCCGTAAGCTGGGCAATAAACCTACTGATGTAATTCAACCTTCCCAACAGACTCATTACCTCTGTTTTATTCTTCGGCGGGGGCAACTCCTGGATGGACTTAATTTTGGAGGGGTCCAACTCAATGCCCCGTCGGCTGACGATGAATCCTAGCAACTTTTCTGATGGAACTCCGAATGCGCATTTGGCCGGATTGAGCTTGATGTCGTACCTTCGAAGTCTTTGAAAGAACTTCACGAGGTCGGCAACATGGTCTTCTTGACGCCTAGACTTTATGATCACGTCATCCACGTACGCCTCAATTTCCTTGTGTATCATATCATGGAATACGGTAGTCATCGCCCTCGTATAGGTTGCCCCCGGCGTTCTTCGAACCAAACGGCATCACTCGGTAGCGATAAGTCCCCCGCGGTGTGATAAAAGCCGTCTTTCTGCGTCCTCTTCATCCATCAAAATATGATGATATCCCGCATCAGTCCACAAAGGATCCAATTTCGCGTCGGCGCAATTATCAATCAGGATGTGGATATTGGGAAGTGGGAAATTATCCTTAGGACTTGCCTTGTTGAGATTGCGATAGTCCACGCATACCCTGATCTTTCCGTCTTTCTTTGGCACCGGTACTACGTTAGCCAACCATTCAGGGTATCGAGTGACACGAATGACTTTCGCCTGCAACTGCTTGGTTACCTCCTCCTTAATCTTCACACTCATCTCCGTCTTGAATTTCCGCAGTTTTTGCTTGACGGGAGGATATGCAGGATCAGTGGGTAATCTATGAACCACTAGATCAGTGCTGAGTCCTGGCATGTCGTCGTACGACCATGCGAAAATATCTTTAAACTCCATGAGTGTTTTGATCAATTCTTCTCTCAAATTGGGTTCAATATGGACACTTATCCGGGTTTCTTTGACGTCATCCGCATTCCCTAGATTAACGGCCTCGGTATCATTTAAATTCGGTTTGGGTTTTTCCTCGAAGTGACTTAATTCTTCACCGATTTCTTCTACGGCTTCATCATCGCCGTATTCTGACTCACTCTCGTCACTTCTTATTTCATGCGTTATTATTTCCAAACCCGATTGACTTTCTAGGCTGGGTTGATTAATCTTTAAGCACGCCATATCATTAAGATCAGTTGCAAGAAGGCTGTTCAGAAAAGTAAAAAGAAGGAAAAAGATAAACAAAATTAGACACAAAGGAACCAAATTTCATTAATGTGAATTGTACCAAGGGAAAACAAACTGCAAACTTAAATCAGAAATGAACAAAAACAACGGGATTTTACTCCGGGGACAAACCCCCAACACAACATTTTGAAAGAAAAATAATCCAAGACAAACTACCAAGACTCCTTCCGGACAGGGAGAGGAGTAGCCTTCCAGTTATTCAGTTTTGCCTTTGGTCCCACAAACTGTATCTCGGCGTGACTAGATCCTTCACCGTCCTCGAGCATACATACATCTGCGAATAGGTCCTCGAACTTCATTAAGAACTCTTTGTCTGTCCTAATCATAGGACCGGGAGTCTTTGTCGTCGGATGTCCTCTTACTCCAGACCTGACGAATGATTGGGAAAGGCGTGGAACCGGCTTCGGGAGCACCCATGTCTTCTGCTTATTCCTTTTGGCTCGCTGGATGTCCTCTGATGTTGGCTTGAATCCCAAGCCAAAGGTTCCCAAGTTCTCGACCACCGATACCGGTTGTATGATTCCTTGCAGAGATGCACCTAGCCCTTTACCGGGTACGAAACCATGTCGCAACATTTCATGCGCCACCATGACATCCGCAGTAATTGTTCTGTCGCCGGGAATACATTCCCCTTCCGGAACTCGGTGGGCGGACACCACATCGCAGACCTGATACACCCACGGCCCAACCTCTTCTTCTGTTTCAACAAAGGGAATGATGGTGCCTGATTGTGGATCGTTCTCTCCATGGACGACGATCTCCTGCTGGTCCCATTCAAACTTGACGAGCTGGTGTAAGCTGGATGGAACTGCTCTTGCGGCATGAATCCATGGTCGCCCTATTAGGAGGTTATATGACACCACCATGTCCAGCACCTGGAATTCCATGGTGAACTCCACTGGCCCAATTGTCAAGACTAGCACTATGTCACCAACCGACGCTTTGCCTCCTCCGTCAAACCCTCGAACACATACGCTGTTCTTGCGTACCCTGCCGATGTCTACTTTTAATTTGCCCAGTGTAGAGAGAGGACAAATGTTAGCACTGGACCCATTATCGACCAAGACTTTGGTAACCACCGCCTCTTCACACTTCACCGTAAGATATAAAGCCCTGTTATGCTCAGTGCCTTCCTCAGGCAACTCGTCGTCGGTGAAGGTGATCCGATTTGCTTCGAAGATCCGATTGGTGATCTTCTCCAAATGGCTCACTGAGATTTTATCCGGTACATGTGCCTCATTCAGGACTTTCATCAATGCTTGCCGATGTTCTTCAGAATGTATCAGCAAGGACAGCAATGATATTTGTGCCGGAGTCTTCTTCAACTGCTCTAAGACAGAGTAGTCATGCAGCTTCATCTTTTTCAAGAATTCTTCTGCCTCTTCATCAGTGACCGGCTTTTTCAATACTGCCGGAGTGGTCTTCCTCAATTCCGCGGGGGCAAAACATCTCCCCGAGCGGGTCAACCCTTGGGCTTCACAAACTTCCTCTTTCACCTCCTTTCCTCTGTAGGTCGTTGTAATCCGAGCATAATTCCATGGGACAGCCCGGCTATCAGTTACTGGCAGCTGTGTTGCCGGCTGGATGATGAAAGGATCCATTCGAACGCCTGCTACTGTCAAGATGGGCTTGATTGCTGCCCCTGGTACAACTATCTTGGCCGGTTTCACCGGTACTGCGTTCACACTTTCCTTTCCTGCTTCCGACTCTCGTGGTATGTCCTTCTTGCAACTGGGCGACTCATCAAGCTTGGCCCTTTTCTCGTTCCTGCCCCGCTAGACTTAATCATCATTACGGTCTGAGAGGCTTTCTCCTTTCCTTCCTCCGCCCGTACCAACTCGATCATGTTGGTCTCATGATGAGTTGGAAGCGGGTTTTGGTTGATGTTGGGCTCTGTTGGAGTCTGGACCTCAATCCTGCGAGTGTCGATGAGCTCCTGGATGGCCGTCTTCAACCTCCAACACTTTTCCGTATCGTGTCCCGGACATCCCGAGCAGTAGGCACAATTTACTGAATGGTCCAGGTTCTTCGGAAGAGGGTTTGGCAGCTTAGCTTCAACCGGATTCAGCAAACCTACTTGCTTCAACCGGTGGAACAGACTGGTATAAGACTCTCCTAAGGGAGTGAAAGTCTTTGGCCTCGGCGCCCTGTCGCCCCTGAATGCCTAGTTCGGACGGAAACTCGCGCCCGAGGGGTTTCTGTAAGCTCTTGGGGGTGGATGATTGTTCTGGGGGTTCGGTGCACGCCACGGTGCATGAACGGGAGGTGCAGAATAGGACTGTGCATGGTGGACAGTAAAATGGGGATCAGGTGCGGGATAGTAATGTTGCGGGATGGTTATATGGATTGTGGAAGTAATTTTGGTGGTGAGGTTGGGGTGGGCTATATTGGGGTGCGGGGCCTCTGTTTCTGAACCATGTCCCGGACTCGACTGCCGCGACTTCCTCTTTCCTCTTTTTCCCGAGTACTCCTCCAGTACCACTTTGGATAGCCTGAGTGGTGGCTTTCAGTGCTGAGTAACTCATGATCTTGTTGGCCTTCAAACCTTCCTCGATCATACCCCCATTTTTATCACCTCAGTGAATGATTTGCCTACGGACGTTACCAGATGTCCGAAGTAGGTGGGCTCTAATGTCTGCAAGAAGTAGTCCACCATCTCGCTCTCTCTCATCGGTGGATCCACCCTGGCCGCCTGTTCCCTCCATCGGAAACCAAATTCCCTGAAGCTTTCAGCAGGCTTCTTCTCTAATTTTAGCAATGATAGGCGGTCGGGGATTATCTCGAGATTGTATTGGAACTGGCCGATAAAAGCTTGAGCCAAATCATCCCACGTAAACCATCTACTGGGATCCTGTCTAGTGTACCACTCCAACGCCGATCCTCCCAGACTCTGGCCGAAGTAGGCTATCGGAAGCTCGTCCCGTCCTCCGGCCCCTCTCATTTTACTGCAAAACCCCCGCAGGTGGGCCACTGGGTCACCATGCCCCTCGTATAGGTCGAATTTGGGCATTTTAAATCCTGCTGGCAACTGGACGTCCGGAAATGGACACAGATCCTTATAGGCGACGCTGACCTGGTTGCCTAAACCGTGCATGTTCCTGAAGGACTGCTCCAGGCTTTTAACTTTTCTGGTAACTTCCTCGTGTTCCGAACTTTGGAAGTGTTTTTCCGGTTCTGCCGGATTATCCCAGTGAGGTGTATGTGATTGTGGTTCAGGAGCCCTGAAAGTAGGCTCTGGAGGATAGTAAGAGTTGTCATGGACCTGAACATATGGCTCGCTGGCCGGCCTTTGCAGAGGAGCCGGTGGAGGTGCTACAAAAACGGGGGTGACTGGAGGAGGATTTGGTTTGGCTGGTGGAATGTGGGTGGCATATGGATTTTCCCCCTGAAAGTATGGATAGCTCGGGGCGCTTGTTGAAGGATCGACGGGCGGATGTTCCGGAGCTGAGGCGAGAGTAGGGCGGTTCGGTGAAGACTGTTCCCTGGCCCAGGCCAGGTGCATCTCTGTTATCTGTTGTTTTAACCGGTCTACTTCTTCCTTCATGATTTGTAGCTCGGACTTTTCTTCCTCGAGACTCTTGCGAGAACTCGACATGCTTACTGTAACTGGTCCTTTGGATCTAGTACGGTAGTGATGGCTGGCCAGTATATTCTGTCAAACCAACTGCTAAACTTTCTCTGGAATGCAACAAACTTGTTAGTTCACCGAGTTTGACAGATATGTTATAGCACGTTGGATGCGATGCACCTAACCAAATAACCATTTCTACATGTACTCTTAACATGCGTCATTCCGGCCTTTTTTCTTTTTCTTTTCTTCTTCTTTTTCCTTTTTTCTTTTTCGACTATCTTTGCAAGCCTTATTGTTATTTAGCCTTTGGATTCTTTTTCTTTCTTTTTAGTGGTGGTCGAATCTTATGCGGATTGCCTACGTATCACGTTCTCGCGTGAATCAGACCGAGCGTAGTTCTGTTAACAAGATTGTGGCAAAATTCAGTAACTTTTATATCAAATAAAACCGTGTAGTTACAAAACACGTCTTACAACAATCAACAAAACAAAAGAAAATGCTTGACTCGAAAACGTAAAATAACATGCCAACTGGCTTGACCCAATATTTCAAAAATACATTTTTAATCAAAGGTCTACTGCTCTAAAATTCCTGGGGGCCCGCGAGGCATCATTCGGCCTTGCCGCGGGCCTAGGTGTGAGGTCCTTGTGTAGTCCCCTTAATTCTTCCATGATCCGATGAACATAGCCCATAATTGAAGCAAAAAGGTCGGTGCGGGGCATTTGTTCACAAGCTAGGCACTTCATGGTGACATAATGCCCGATTTCCCCAATTCTGTCTTTGATCATGTCCCTTTCTCTGAGTAGCCATTCTATCTGTTGGTTTTTCGCCCCCAATCTTTGAGCGTTGTTGGTGACTTGGTCCAGGAGCCTGTCTATTTGTTCTTGCAGTCGGGCCATCAAATTGTGGCAACGGTCGAGGTCCGCTCTGGCATCTCGGGCTTGCTTGAAAACCCGCTCCCTGAGGACAACATTTGCTTCCCTTAGACTAGTGATGATCTCAGTGTAATCTTCTTCCACCGTTGTAGGTGAAGTGCATGTTGATGTGCCTCCTTTCTCCAGCTAGCACGGATCCTCGTTGTTTGGGCTTTCAACTCGTCCAATTCTCTTTGGATATCGGCAACCTGGCTTTTCAAACCCTTTATCAATTTTTCGTCTGCCCGACTCCTCAACTGTCTGTCAGCATCCCTTTTCATTTGCTGGATTTGAGCTCTCAAAAAGTCATTTTCTTGTGCCAACTTCTTTTTATCTCCTTCGTTGGCGGCGGTTTGCACATCTATTTCAAATTGGAGCTCTTGGGCCCGTTGCTCTATCCTGCTGATCTCTGTTCTATAAGCTTCTTCTCTGGCCAACCAGTCCCATTGTTCTTGTGACGCTCCGGCAAACTCCCTGAGGTGAGGCCTTTTTGCGGGCCTTTGATGCTCCAGATCTCTACTATACCATGCAGGATATTCCGACGATACTTCGGCCCGGGCTCGATCTCGCACCCGAGTGTCTATTTTTAATGTCTGACACTCACTCCAAATCTTTCGGACCAACGCTTCAGGGAATTGTCCTCCCGGTCCAATTTCGACCACATGTGGGGTGAGGTCTTCTTCTTTTGGGATTATTTGGCATCGTCCCAACTGTCTCAATACTCGACCTGGTGCGTAGGGCTGGATGTTGTTAAGGCCCATTAGCAATAAATATGATTCTGCGGCTGATGCATATATGACTTCTTCCACGGGTAGCCAACCAAACGTCCATTCTATTCCGCTGGCTGTGGTCGAACGCAAAAGTCGTATCCATCCGTTGATCCCCTCTGGCAACTCATGTCCCTCGACCCTCGCAGGAAATTCTTCTATACAAGTTTTCTTCGGTGAACTATACCTCATAAATTGCGGATGACGACATAAGTGATCGATCATCCACATTTGGAGCAATACATTGCAAGCTTCGAAGAAAGTTCCTCCAGCTTTGCAGATGGTGAGTGCACGAGAGATATCCGATATTATCATGGGAGCCAAAGTACTGTTGTTCTGTTTCATCAAAGTGCTGACGACCCCTGCCACTTGTATGTTGATATTCCCATCTTTTCTAGGAAATATCAATGAACCTAGGAAAGCTATCATGAAGGCGATGCGTCTATGCTCCTCCCATTTTAACCGGTTGTCTCCGCTGCAGACTTTGCTTTTGTGTTTGGTGAAGCCCCCATAATGACCATATTTGTCATATAGAAATGCCAAAGTGCAGAACCCTTCTGATAAGTCTGGGTTGTGTACAGTTCTGCGGATCTTTACCGTATCCAAAAACCGATGTACTGTCACTACCCTTGGTGCGATAAGGTATTGATCCCTCATAGGGACTTTTGGTCTTCCGACATATCCGGCTAATTCTTCCAGTGTTGGTGTGAGTTCAAAGTCTGAAAAGTGGAACACATTGTGTGCCGGATCCCAGAATGAGATCAAAGCTCGTATGATGTCTCCTCTCGGGGAAATATTCAGCAGCCCCACTAGATCTCCCAAGTACAGCTTAACGGCATCTTGTCCTTGCTCGCCCAAGTCGCTCCGACCACCTGTGCAAACTTAAGGGGACCTTGTTTATGATAGCTTCGGTTGTATTCTGACTCGTGCTCATTCTGCACATTTATTTAAGGTAATTCTTAGATGAAAGCGAAATTTTTATTTGCCCCAAAACTATCTTTTCTGATAAAACGAAACGGGCCCCAGGAATTGACTGGTCAAAAAAGTGGTCGTTAAGGCAAAATTAAATATCTTGGCGTTCCGCCATTAAAACTTATTTTTGAAATATATGGGAGTTGGACCCGTTTAAAGGTTGCCTACGTATCTCACACTCGGTGAGAATCAAACTCGCGTAGTTCGGTCCGTCAAAACAACTATCTTTCCTTTATTGACTGTCAAAAAACACATTTTGTCAAAAACCCATTTTGTCGGCAAAGTCAATCTTATGCCGTCTTTTATTGGCAAACTAAATTCGTGGACTTGTTGGTGAAACGTATTTTTGTATTTTTATGAAAGATATTTACTTCCCCATACTATTTCCTTTTGTGTTTTTTTCTTTATCTTCGGTATTTAAAGGAACCCGGTCAGCATGTCAGTCTAAATAAATGCTCACAACAAATATGATGTGGCAAGATGGTCTTTCCTTTCAGGTTACCTGTCCTAGACGGACCCAACCCCTGTGTTGAGTCCCCTAAGTCAGAGATGATGCAAATAAACGTCCTGAATCTCGGCTCAATATCCTGATGCTTTTCAATGATACTAGACCGTGTACCCGAGCGGACGACTCGGATTTGAGGAGGGAGCTACGTACCGGGGACCCGCGGGATCGTCCGGCTTTGTAACTTATCCTGCCTCTTTTCTTATTTTTGGTATTGACACTAACAGAAAGGGGAGTCTCAACCAGTAAGCACATCCCGGGGGTAAGAAGAGACGGGTTTTCGGCACAGTTTTATATACAGTTCACGCAATATCAAAGCGGTAAACATATAGCAGTTCGTATATACAGTACAACTAATATCAAAGCGGTAGACATGTAGCACATTAATTAAACATGTAATAAAATCGGATATAGACAAAATAACAATTTAAATGAGCTCGAGTTCTTAGACCCCGAACCGAAGTTCGAGGTCATATCGCCAGCAGAGTCGCCAGAGCTGTCACACCTCCTATTTACCGCACCCGCGAGGGCACAAGGGAGTTTTTCCAATTAAAGGACGATCGAGACGGGATCAGTTTATTAAATTCAGAGTCGCCACTTGGGAAAACAATGGTGTTCCAAGTCACCGGTTTAATCCCGAACCGAGGAAATTTATGACTCTGTAATACAGTCTGCGAAACTAGAAATCTGGATAAGGAATTCTGTTAACCCGGGAGAAGGTGTTAGGCACTCCCGGATTCCGTGGTTTTAGCACGGTCGCTCAATTGCAATTTTTGTTTCTATCTGATTCTTTTATATATTTTAACTATGTGCTTTTAATGCTCCGCTATTATTTTTTAGAAGAATTGCGACGTTACGAAAACACATTTCGAGCCGCACCGTAACCGGTACGCCTGCGACTCTAATGTATTTCAGTTTCGCCGAGAGTAAGATTTGGGTTACATAAATGCACACCCGTATTCAGGAAAGTAATTTTATTTCAAGTCGTGCCTAAAGAGTCTGTCGTCTACTTAACTTTGGGAAAAGGACCGTGAAATTTACTAGACGGTCCTTTCAAGTCTAAGTTTTCATGACAATTATTCGAGGGCCCCACAATGGTGTATTTTTGGTGAGGCTCGTCTCGTTTATTTTAAAAGGACAATCCTAAAGTGACTACATTTTTTCTACTAAGTTCGTCTCTAAATAAAAGAGAAAAGGTCCTAATTTATTGCATGTTTATAAGCTCGGACCTCTTATTATTGAATCAATGTGAACGGAAATTGCACTCGAGCTTGCATAAGGGAAATTGCTTTATACCTTATTCTACAAGCGAATAATACTAAAACTAAAATTATAAATAGCATACGAATTTGACAAAATATCAGAACAAACTAACCATTCTCTAATTAATTTAAACCGACCGTATTAGATGAATTGAGCCAATGGAGTTAACTATGTGTAATACAAAAGTCATTTTGAACTTCATGCTAACGTTCATCACTACATTAGTTACTAACTTTATTCAAATTGCTATTTAAAGCGATGTTATTTACTCAAGTGACCTAGTAAATTCCGACAAAAACCATTCGAATTAGTTGATCTACAAACGCTCATTAACGGATTATTTTAGTCTATCTTCATTAACTACTAATACTACTTATTGTGAGATTAGTCTAAATGGTAATGTCTTATTCAACACTCGAACCTGTTTTTATGCCATCAACCTATGTCGTTCTGGAAATGCTATCACAATAGGATATCAGTGAATCTAATTTCTCTACCCGCTAAGCTTAATTGAAATCCAAGCCTATTACCAATCATCTTAATAGTCTCAAATATTTGATAAAGCTCGAGTACCAGCAATGTTTTCATACAATCCAATATTATGTACAATAGGAATGCTAACAGTACTTCAACGAGTTATATATGAGAAAACAGTTTAAACGTAATAAACAATCAAACTATATGAGCCAACTTCAGTTCTTTTCATTTTCCTTTTTCAAGCATGAGATCTACATGGAATAAGCTCGAATGTATACCTGGAAATTACAATGGGGAGAAGTTAGTTGCAGCAGCAGAATGCACAACAACAACAACCACACGACCAACAACAATTACACTGGATCAAACAACAACAAAGACCAGTAGCACCAAATGCACAGGACAGCAGCAACAACAGACCAATAGCAGGGGAAAACGAGAGCCAAAACAGCAACAAATCAACACCCAATCATAAACTAAACAGCAGTAGCAGAAGAACTAAGAACCCGGCAGAATCAACCACAAATGATGGACCAACAACAGCCACACAACAACCCAAGCCAACAACAAACTCAACACAGCAGTAGCATGCAGCAGGAGATCAGTAACACCAACACAGGAACAACAAGCAACCAAATGACCAAACACTCAGCCACTCCCAACTAAAACACACGAAAACAGTGACCAAAAGCCAATGAAACAGTCTCTTGGTCTATACTCCCTAGCTTCCTCTATCTATAGTCTTGTATCTGTGTATTGTCAGCCCTTACTGTATATATTCCAGTGTTCTTTTCTCTCCAGTTACTCTAGTTCTCTCCAATTCTGACTGTCCCTTCTCTCTAAATGTGTCTATCTATTTATAACCAAAACAACACCTAGGAGCACCCAGGTTCTGCAGAACAGACCCTTGCCCATCCTTCTTCTGTCCAAAACCACCAACAACTAGTTTTTTAAACACTGGCCAACCCATATTCTGTTCTGTCCCAGCCACTTAAAATGTCTAAGTATGGGTCTTGTTATTTTAAATCAAAGACTGCAGGGACTGGTGGTGCCCTGTTGTACAGCAGGTTCCACTAGTTCATTTCATGGGTAAGGTATTTTTAAATCCTAAGATGCCAAATTACTAACAGCTATATCCCAATATCATAGACAATTCAAAAGAGGAATCTGTTAAACCAAACAGTGGCTTGTATCAATCTTAACAGTGTTAATTATTATCCAGTGTTCCAACCAACAGACCCCTATGACTCATCGACGATGTTCGCCTAATTGATTACAACACACAATTAAGAACAGTCAATCACATAGGAACAGTAACTTGACACATTCGGACAGATTCAGCAAATAGGGGATTCAATCATTCGACGATTGTTAACTCGAGTCGAATGTTCATTCTAAAGCGAATACAATCCAGGGAATCACAACAACAACAAATGCGGGCCAAATAAAAGGCCTTGAAGGAGGAGAACAGAACCATTAAGAAGAATTCGACAAACCAACGAAATTCAATTTAACAAACAAACAGATAATAATATAAGTGATTAGAATAAGGAAAAGGAAGGTTTTACCTCAGAGACTCAAAGAGAAGACAACTCGGATTTATTCTTGGATTCAACTCGGGCTTGGACCTTTTGTTATTGAGGCCAATGGACCTTAATTGAGGTGTTTTCAATAGTGAAAACATCCCAATTAAGGTCTATTAGACCTCAATTAGGCATAAATCTAAATTAGGGTTCATGGCCGAGATTTTTGGGGTTTGGGTAGTTCGGGTTAGATTCGAACCAGACTAATGTTAGTGGGAGTGTGGGGGAGGTGAGGGGAGTTTATGGTGCGATTTTGAAGTGGTTTGGGATGGATTTTCAAATTCCGATGAACTTCGAACGGATATTCGAAGCGTTCGAGTAATGTTCGAAGCTAACTGACGCCGGATTCATGTAGAGGGGGTGTGGGAGATTGTTTGGTGTTAATTTGGGGTGGTTTGGGGTGGTGCCGCCGGTGGAGACGATTTCCGGCCGGCGGTTTGTGGTGGTGTGAGGCGGCGGTTTTGAGAGCAGGGAAATAGGGTTTTTAGGGTTTGGGGGGGGGGGGGGAAATGGAGGGGTGTAACGGGTTTGGGGGGGGTGTTTGTTATGTTAAAATGCCAAGGTTAACGTGGGCCGTTGGATGATGAGAATCCAACGGCCAGGATCAAAAGATGGGGGGATTAATGTGATCCATCCGATCAACACAGATCAATGGCTTGGATCTCTTTACCAAAGACAAAAACGCCGTCGTTTGGGTCTTGCTGGAGGCGGGTTGGACTGGACCAGGTGGGATTTGTTTGGGCCTGGTCTTTTTGGACCAAACTATGGCCCAGGTCTGATCTCACTACTACATGTATATATATATATATGTACATGTATATATATATATATATATGCATACCATTATCCCACACAATTATATATCACCTAAAAATGCAAATCACATAGTTTCGATATCAAACACTAAAAATGCAAAGCCTAGTATATATATTTTTTGTATTTTACTAATTTGAATAAATCAACACGCACACGAAAAATGCAAATTTAAGATAAAAATAACACAAAATCACAAAATCATGCCCAACACGAAACTATTTTTATTTTGAATTTTCTGGGAGTACTTCTCAGGTAAGGCAAAAATCACGTGCTCACAAAGGGTAGATTCCGTGAGCCTCTTTCATTTGTGACCTTGGAAGAGCAAATCAAATTAGTATGAGATTACCTCGAGTCAGAAAAATATAGTTTGCAACTTGGATTCAATTTTATGTACAAGCTTGTTCAACTAACACAGACACAGGAAGATCTAGTAAGTGGGATCAATACAAGTAGGATCAGAAAGGAAATTTAAACTCATATTAAGCGAAATAAACAAAAAATCTTCGAATATTCCACAGTCTAATATGGACTTAATTAGTACAATATGTAGCTACGACTGCCAAAATTTCAAAAGTGTGAAACTCTCCACAACAGTAACATAACTTATTTACCCCTTTCGGTTTTCACTTCTTAATCCTCAAATCCTACAGAGAATACCCAAAACAACACAAAAATAACACAAAAATAAATAGAGAAACCTCAAATCCTACAGAGAATACCCAAAAAACACAAAAATAAAGTGAAAACCCACATGTAATTCACAAAATCGAAACATACCTGGTTATACAAAATCGAAATTGGAGAAGATGAAAGAGAAATTGCAAATAAACTGAAGAACACAGTGGATTTTCTAGCCAAAAATCCATACTAGGACAGATGAACGCCGGTAATTTGGTGAGAAGGCATCAATTCTCAATCCAATTTGGTGAGAGAGAGAGAGAGAGAGAGAGAGAGAGAGAGAGAGAGGCAGTCGCTCTTTTTCGTAGAGAGAGAGTAAGAGAGACGGAATAAATTAAGGTTTAGGTTTTGGCGGAGAAAAAAATGAGGGAAAATAAAATATTGTGGGTAAAATTGATAAGTTGGCGCTCTTTTGCGTTTAGTGGATCCCAATTTAAATTAATTGCGTCAGTTCCTGAGAAAGTGCCACAGTTTCATACAATTTGCGACAGTTAACAACGACCGCCGCTAATTAACTGCCGCAACTTGACCCTTTTTTTTTGTAGTGATTGAGGATTTAGGCCTAGGGATTAGAAAATAAGATTTGGTGATTTGAGGGGTCAAATGTACTCTGATTTTGATGAACTTTATATATACGGAATCGTGGCGAGACGAGGATTCTGAAAATATGAGTTTCATAATTTTTCGAGAAGTGGACCCGGGGCTCGGATTTTGGCTACTTCGTGTTTTGGGTGATTTTTCGAGTCCTTTTGATTGGGTTATGATTCATTAGCCTATTTTGATGTATTCTTATTGGTCTTGATAAGATTTGGCACCTGATAAGGTCGATTTGCGAGGAAAGCGCAAGGCAAGCTAGGACTTTTGACCGATTCGAGGTGAGTGGTAGTAATAAATGATATACTAAGGGTTTGAAACCCCGTATTTGCACTATTCGGTGCTATGCTGAGATGGAACACATGTCATGTGACGAGCGTGGTGGTATTGTGACTAGGGATTTGGACTTGGTCCTTCCCGATTGATAGTTTACAGTGCATATTGACTGAGATTGAGCTTATACTTGTATAATTGGGCTAGTAGCCATGTTTGGGGCCTTGTGCCAATCTGTAGAATATTAGAGAAACATGTGGAGCTGAATGACCTCAATACTAGGTTGAACACATACTCTCAGCCGTATTCATAGCTGTATAACATGACATGAACCGGTACTAGATGTGTACTCTAAGTGAGAATACCTAGGGTTGAATACCTGTTCCAGCTGAGTGGGCCCAAGAGGCCGAGTCTATATTGACTGAAAGGGGTCGAGAACCCACTGTGAGGTATTGATACAAATACCAGATCGGGCTGCACGCTGCAGCAGTATATACATATACATGTATTGGATCGGACTGCACGTTGCAATAGTATATACATATACATGTATTGGATCGGACTGCACGCCGTAGTAATATATAAATATGTGGATCGGACTGCATGCCGCAGCAATATATTTGTGGATCAGACTGCACGCCGCAGTATTATAGCGCTTGGGCTGAAGGAGCCCCTCCGGAGTCTGCACACACCCCAGTGAGCGCAGTTATATTATATTGGATCGGGCTGCGCGCCGCGGCAGTATATCTATTATATTAGATCGGGCTGCGCGCTTGTGACGACCCAAAGGATCATCACCTATTTTCCTTATCAGTTTCGTGCTTTCGAGGCATTGAAAACCTTATTTTATATCACGTTGATTTGCGTGCACAGTCCGAGCACGTAACCAAAAAATTTTTGTGTTGAAATATGTGAATTCTATGAAAAATTTGAAGAATTTTGATATTAATATGATTATAGTTGACTTTGGTCAACATTTTTGGTAAACGGACCCGGACCCGAGATTAGACGGTACCGAAAAGTCCGTAGAAAAATATGGGTCTCGAGCATGTGACCGGAGTTGAAATACGAGGTCTAGAACCTGAGTAAAAGAATTTTTCGGTTAAATTATTTTTCTAAAATTATTAAGGTAAATGAGAATGAAAATTGATTAAAATACTATGGTATTGGGCTCATATTTTAGTTTCGATGCTTGGTCGAAAATGGACATCGTTTGACATGTTTCGGATAGGTTTGCATTGCGTTGTGCTTGTTTTTCTTATGCTTCGACATCGTTTGTTCAAGCATAAATGATATCATATTGAACAAATGAGCTCTGATTACTGTTTTGAATGAAGCATTAGATCCGTATCGTAACTACGGACCCGTAGCAAAAAGAATCATCAAATTTGGACATCGTATTAGGATTTTATGGCCATTTTACTAAGGTTGTCCAGATTTTCAGGTTAATGACGAAATTGCCCCTGACAGCGTATTAAAAACCTGCACTATTTGTAAATCTAAAAACATACATATCGCCTTCGTTATAAGGTCAAATAGAGTGATTCAAAAGCCTAAATTCATTATAATTTCACAAGGAATCCATTGGGAGCAGTAAAACATGTGAACAGTATACCGATAATGAGAAGGTCAAGTTTTCTTCCAATTTGTGAACGAGAAGAAGCCTCTGAGGCGATTTTTAAGAGAGAAAATCAGTAGGTATCATATAGGTAAGTGATTTGATTATTAAAACTTATTTATGGGTGATTATAAACCACAATCCCATTCTTTAATTCATGAAAACAGTAGAAAAATAGGATTTTGGGGCCTGGAATTATGAGACCTTTAGGGGTCGATTTGAGGGGTCAAACGGACTCCGATTTGGTGTTCTTTATATGTACGGACTCGGGTGAGACGAGGAATTTGTTGGTATAATTTTCGGAATTTTTTGACCAAGCAGGCTCGGGGTCGGTTTTACAATTTTTGGACAGCATGTTAAAATACTTTAATTAGATAATTGGGCTAGTTTGTTGAGTAGAATTGATGATATTAAATAAATTCTGTATAAATACGATTGAGTTGGAGCCAAATTCGAAAGGAAAAACATTGCTTGAGGATTGAGTGGACTATAAGCCGTCGAGGTAAGTGTTTGATCTATCCTAGCTTGACGGAATAGGAGTAGAGTATAATAACTTGCTAATTGCTAAATGATCGAGTGCAGTGTATAGGCGTGGTGATGAGCATCTATACACCGGAGTCTAGCATGACCGTGAGCCGTTTGTTGATACATGTTCTGAGCTAATGTAAAACTTTCCAAAGTTATAATATTATTGAGCCCTTGCCGGGTTGTGAAGGTTGTGTTATTGTTCCCTTGCCGGGATCAAATTGTGTTGTTGTTATTGTTCCCTTGCCGGGATATTGTTATGACTGTTGTTACTCCCTTGCCGGGATGGTACTTGTTGTTTATCTTATTCTTCTTGCCCGTTGATTATGACTGTTGTTTGGGTGAGGAAGAGTGATAAAGCACGAAGGGTGATGCCGTGCCATTTTTAATTATGTTCGCACGAAGGATCATTCCATGCCATGTGTTACTATTTATGCACGAAGGATCATTCAGTTCCATGTTTTACTATTTATGCACGAAGGAACATTCCATGCCATTGTTAATTAAATCATGCACGAAGGATCATGCAGTGCCATGAATGTGAGGATGACAGTAAAAGCACGAAGGGTGATGCCGTGCACTTTTATTTCCTTATTTGGTGAGGATAAGAGTAAAAGCACGAAGGGTGATGCCGTGCACTTTTATTTGAATATTTGGTGAGGATGAGAGGAAAAGCACAAAGGGTAATGCCGTGCAACCATTCAATTTCTTGTTTTGTGATAACTATTTTGTTGCACTCTGTTTTTACCTTAGTGATTAATTATGTATATTCGATTGTGTTCTCCTAGCATGCTCCATCCATTGGTATTTGTGTTGCTTAGTATTTCTGTTATTTTGTGGTACATATGTTTATAGAACTGCACAGGTCTCTGTGAGTGTCTGGTCCTAGGCTTGTCACTACTTTGCCGGGATAGGCCAGACACTTACCAGCACATGGGGTCGGATTGTGCTGATACTGCACTTCTGTGCGTTTTTGCTCAGGTCCAAGTTTTTAGCAGCAGCAGCAGCAGTAGTTTCATTAGCAGGATTGTCATACTCTCGAGACTGAGGTAGCTTGCAAACGTCCGCAGGCCCAACGTCTTTTCTATATTTTCCATTTATACAGTAGTCTCATTGTTTCGAGGCAGACGATTATTATATTTCTTTCAGACCATTATGTGTAGTTATTTTTAGTAGTTCATGAGTTAGTGACTCCACATCCTCGGTAGAGGATTTCTGTTGAGTATTTCACCATTATATTCCAATTTATGCAAGTAGACTTCCGCAGTTAATGTTATTATTATTATTCATGTTATTAAATTGGCAATATGATGGTTTTTATTAGTGGAAAGATGGTGAGTAAATTGGCTTGCCTAGCTACCACGAGTAGGCGCCATCACGATTCCGATGGTGGGGAATCCATGTCGTGACAAGTTGGTATCAGAGCACTAGGTTACATAGGTCTCACAACTCACGAACAAACATAGTAGAGTCTGAGAGGTAGGTACGGAGACGTTTGTACTTGTTCTTCAGAGTCTCTTGAGTTAGGAAAATCTCTCACTTGTTCTTTCTTGTCGTGCGATTTGTTTCTTCAAATGTTAAATTGAATTTCTACGCCTATGTTCCCACGAATGGCGAAGTCACGTACCGCTTCTTCAGCCGAACAATGGCACATGCTGGTGATAGATCAACTACGTCTTCATAAGTTTTGCGGTGGTCGGATAGGTTTCACCTAACTCTTCGCTACCACCTTCAGCGGTGCATTCTTCGAGAACCCACGGGATTGTGCTTGACCGCTGCTATGAGGTATTACATAATGTGGGAATAGTCGAATGGGAGGGAGTTGAATTTACTGTGATTTGGATGGCAAATAGAAGTAGTGGGAAGATAATGTATTTACGACACCAGTTGTGGTTCCAACGGAAGATGCAGATGTATCAGGAGATTACTTGACAAATCATGTGGGGTTTAAACAGACCTTAATGTCGGGTTGATTTATTTGAATTGTGAAGGATAAATATGGTGGATTATCGAATGTTGTGACCTTTGACTTGGTGTTAAATGGGGAATTGCACTATTAGTGAATGGACCGGACGGCCATGTGTTATGTCCGTTTTGGCTTGGAATGTATATATATGGTATGGAAAGGTCCCCCCAAATAATTTATACATATTTAAGGTTTGGTAATCTGCAAGGGGTAAGAATCGCCCCAGAGAATAACGAAGAGTATATGAGTAACTAGGGTAGCTCAGTAGTGTTATGCCAGCATAGCATGATAGAGCAAAGTGGCCAACGCAACACACCTACTCAACTCTATTTTAAGGAAATGTTCTGAAGAAGTCACCTCCCAAATTCTCTGCAATATGTAGTGTATGCGATCTGAACGGTTGTACCAGGTCACCATGACAGTGTCCGAATATGTCGTCATGTGCAATAAGTTAACTGAGCCTTAAAGGAATTGTTGTGAATGTGGAATTTTGGAGAAATGTAATTTTAGGAAAGCACTCAGGCTACGTGCTCAATTGCAGTCAATTCTTATCTTACATGACCAGCCAGAGGTAGAGGTCAGGATGCTAGAGGTGGAGGTAACAATCCTAGATGTGGAGACCCAACCGTTGATATAATTTCTGTGGTATGACTGAGGTCACTACACCAGATGGTGTCATCACATGTATAATTTTGATTGTTATAAAAAGGATAGTTTTCCTTAAGTTGATTTGGTTTTTTTTTTTTTGGAAAAATTTAGGCGAGTCCTTTTAACATGCCACACTCATGAGTGAGTTTCGCAACCATCAAATCTACTTAAGAGAATACTCACGTTGTGCAATTATATGGAGATAACTATCCCTATTATTATGTGTTGGTCACTAAGAATATTTATGAGGCTAAAAGTGACTTTATATTACTTACTAAAATGGGAGTTGATGTAATTCCTGGAATAATTAATTTTAATTGTTAATTATATACCATATTGGCATGATGGTTCATTTTATGTCGTGAGTTTCTTTGACGGACAATTATTGTAAAGCAGAAAGAGAGGAAATGAAAATTTTCGGCTGGAACAATGTGCAAGTACTTGTGATTCAGAGTTGAGGATGAGGTCCTCAAATTTTTGCATAATGTGAAATATTTTTAAACAGAGCTCCAAGCTGCGATGGATATCATATGAGGACAAGGTCCCGGTGGTAATTTTATGTGTTTAAAATTATCCTTTTATGAAATTAAAAAAAATTTGTATTATATTTTAAATGGGAGTCATGCATGTTAGGCTTATTTGACAATTCTTGTATAGTTTCTATTCACATTTAACCATTTCCATTTTGTAATTATTGAGTTTTAGCCTTGAGATGAGCACCCAGTTGAGGATAAATATGACTCATTAATTCGGGAAAGTAATCATGAGGTGTCCATACCTCATTATGAGTAAAGTGGGAGTTTTAGAATAAGGTATTTGATAACACGCGGTTAATTGGCAATGTTGAAATTTAGGAACAACTCTTATGGCCAGAGTCAGGGTTATGTACATACGTTCGAGGTGTTCATGCCTTAGTTAGACTTGTTCATGATAGTCCCCATTGATAACGTATTGATATGCTCCCGCAGACAGAAGGAGCATGTGCAGCATCACAGAGTGGCTCTCCAGACTCTAAAAAATAGTTAGCTATATGCAGATATTTCCAAAGTGTGAGTTACGGCTAAGTACAGTTTCATTCCTGGGTCATGTTGTTACGGCAGAAGGTATACAAGTTGATCCAAGAAAGATGGAGGCAGTCAAGGACTGGCCTAGACTAACATCAGCCACAAAGATTCGGAGTTTATTGGGGTTAGCAAATTATTATTGGCGGTTTGTGGAGAGGTTTTCATCTATTACAACCCCAATGACCATATTAACCCAGAAAGGTGTCCAGTTCGAATGGTCAGATGAATGTGAGGCAAGCCTTTAGAAGCTCAGATGACCACGACATCGATATTGGTTTTGCCCATAGGTCCGGGACCCTATACAATCTATTGTGATGCTTTCCGTATTGGGCCTGGTGTAGTGTTAATGCAGGATGGCAAGGTCATTGCCTGTGCTTCGAGGCAGTTGAAAAATCTATGAAAGGAATTATCCAGTACATGATCTGGAGTGGCGGC
This sequence comes from Nicotiana noctiflora, assembly GCA_032618575.1. Classification (NCBI taxonomy): domain Eukaryota; kingdom Viridiplantae; phylum Streptophyta; class Magnoliopsida; order Solanales; family Solanaceae; genus Nicotiana; species Nicotiana noctiflora. The sequence continues at coordinate 78,045 of JASVEL010007463.1, forward strand.
GATTGTCCATGCATTAAAGATATGGAGACATTATTTCTATGGTGTGGTGTGGAGGTATACACGTATTACAAGAGTCTTCAATACTTGTTCAAACAGAAGGAGTTAAATGTGTGGCAGAGGAGATGGCTAGAGTTTCTAAAAGATTATGACGTTACTATCTTATATCACCCAGGTAAGGCCAATGTGGTGGCGGATGCATTGAGTGGAAAGTCTGCCAGCATGGGTAGTCTTGCTTTCATTCCGGTCAGCCAGAGACCGTTTGCTTAGATGTTCAGGCCTTAGCCAACCGATTTATGAGATAAGATATTTCTGAGCCTAGCAGAGTGTTGGCTTGCACGGCTGCTCGTTCTTCTCTATTGGAGTGTATCCGTGAACGGTAGTTCGATGATCCCCATTTGTGTTTCCTGAGAGATAGGGTGCAGCGGGGAAGTGCTACGAAGGTAACCTCAGGGGATGACGGGGTGTTGAGATTTCAAGGGCAAGTTTGCGTGCCCATTGTTGATGGGATTCGAGAGTTGATCTTAGCGTAGGTCCATAGTTCTCAGTTTCTTTTCACCCATGCATCGTGAAGATGTATCAGGAATTGCGGCAGCATTATTGGTGGCATAGGATGAAAAATGACGTCGTTGCGTATGTCGCTCAGGGTTTGAAATCAGCAGGTGAAATATGAACATCAGAGGCCTGGTGGTGTGTTTGAGAGAATTGAGCTTCCTTAGTGGAAGTGGAAGCGGATTTCAATGGATTCCGTTACTGGACTTCCACTGACTCGAAAGAAGTTTGATACTATTTGGGTCATTGTTGATAGGCTGACCTAGTCAGCACATTTCATTCCAGTAGCAGTATCCTATTCGCTCAAGAGGCTACATTCGGCTCAGTCGAGGCAGAAGAGTTATACAGACCGAAAGGTCAGAGATGTAGATTTCATGGTTAGTGAGCGGGTACGCTCCCCGTGTCGCCTATGAAGGGCGTGACTTGCATCCTATGGAGGTACGAGATTGTTTATGATTGGGGATTATGACTTGGTCCATCCCGAACAAGAATGTTTCTATATTAGCGATTGATACGCACCTTGTGTTGAATATATATGGGCTTATTGCCGTGTTTGGGGCCTTGTGCCGATATATAACATCCTCAGAGGATGAATATCATTGTGATAGCATGCTTTGTATAATCATTGATCTCAGTCCTATGCTTTCATTTTCCTGAAGTTAAATATCTAAAGTATATTCTTCTTAACAAGTTGGAAACAGGGAAATTAATTGAATCAGTACGTGACTCATATGGATACTGTGGATTGAGTATGGATCGGGCTGCACGCCGCAGCGGATGTGATTATTGCGTATGGATCAGGCTGCACGCCGCAACGAATGTTATGATTGAGTATGGATCGGGCTTCATGCCGCAACGAATGTTATGATTGAATATGGATCGGGTTGCACGCCATAGCGTATGTTATGATTGAGTATGGGTCGGGCTGCACGCCACATCGATTTTTATTATTATATTACACTTGGGCTGAAGGAGCCCCTCTGCAGCCGTTATCCATATTTGTTTCCCAGCTAAGGTACTTCCTTCTTTTGTCCGTTCAAGGACAAACGATTGTTTTAGAGGTGGAGGATGTGACAACCCAGAAGGTCATCACCTGTTTTCCTTATCAGTTCCGTGCTTCCGAGGCCTTGAAAATCTTATTTTATATCACCTTGATTTGCGTGGGCAGTCCGGGCACGTAACTGGAAAATTTTTGTGTTGAAATATGTGAATTCTATGAAAAAATAGAAGACTTTTGATATTAATATGATTATAGTTGACTTTGGTCAATATTTTTGGTAAACGGACCCGGACCCCAGATTAGACGATCCCGAAAATTCCGTAGAAAAATATGGAACTCGAGCATGTGCCCGAAGTTAAAATACGAGGTCTATAACCCGAGTAAAAGAATTTTTCGGTTAAATTATTTTTCTGAAATTATTAAGGAAAATGAGAATGAAATTGATTAAAAGACTATGGTATTGGGCTCAAATATGTTGTTTAAGAACTTCCTGTAAATTTTTGTCGAAAACGGAAGTCGTTTGACGTGTTTTGGATAGGTTTGCGTTGCGTTGTGCTCGTTTTTCTTATGCTTCGATATCGTTTGTTCAAGCGTAAATGATATCATATTGAACAAATGAGCTCCGATTACTGTTTTGAATGAAGCATTAGATCCGTATCGTAACTACGGACCCGTAGCAAAAAGAATCATCGAATTTGGACATTGTATGAGGATTTTATGGCCATTTTACTAAGGTTGCCCAGATTTTCAGGTTAATGACAAAATTGCCCCTGACGGCGTATTAAAAACCTGCACTATTTGCAAATCTTAAAACATACATATCGCCTTCGTTATAAGGTCAAATAGAGTGATTCAAAAGCCTAAATTCATTAGAATTTCACAAGGAATCCATTGGGAGCAGTAAAACATGTGAACAGTATACCGATAATGAGCAGGTCAAGTTTTCTTCCAATTTGTGAACGAGAAGAAGCCTCTGAGGCGATTTTTAAGAGAGAAAATCAGTAGGTATCATATAGGTAAGTGATTTGATTATTAAAACTTATTTATGGGTGATTATAAACCACAATCCCATTCTTTAATTCATGAAAACAGTAGAAAAATAGGATTTTGGGGCCTGGAATTATGAGACCTTTAGGGGTCGATTTGAGGGGTCAAACGGACTCCGATTTGGTCTTATTTATATGTACGGACTCATGGCGAGACGAGGAATCTGTTGGTATAATTTTCGGAATTTTTTGACCAAGTAGGCTCGGGGTCGGTTTTACAATTTTTGGACAGCATGTTAAAATACTTTAATTAGACAATTGGGTTGGTTTGTTGAGTAGAATTGATGATATTAACTAAATTGTGTATATATACGATTGATTTGGAGCCAAATTCAAAATGAAAGGCATTGCTTGAGGATTGAGTGGACTATAAGCCGTCGAGGTAAGTGTTTGATCTATCCTAACTTGAGGGAATACGAGTAGAGTATAATAACTTGCTAATTGCTAAATGATCGAGTGCGGTGGATAGGCGTGGTGACGAGCATCTATACACCGGAGTATAGCATGACCATGAGTCGTTTGTTGATACATGTTGTGAGCCAATGTGGAACTTTCCTAAGTTATAATATTATTGAGCCCTTGCCGGGTTGTGAAGGTTGTGTTATTGTTCCCTTGCCGGGATCTTGTTGTGTTGTTGTTATTGTTCCCTTGCTGGAATATTGTTATGACTATTGTTACTCCTTTACCGGGATGGTACTTTTTGTTTATCTTATTCTTCTTGCCCGTTGATTGTGACTGTTGTTTGGGTGAGGAAGAGTGATAAAGCACGAAGGGTGAGGCTGTGCCATTTTTAATTTTGTTCGCACGAAGAATCATTCCGTGCCATGTTTTACTATTTATGCATGAAGGATCATTCCGTGCCATGTTTTACTATTTATGCACGAAGGAACATTCCGTGCCATTGTTAATTAAATCATGCACGAAGGATCATGCCATTCCATGAATGTGAGGATGAGAGTAAAAGCACGAAGGGTGATGTCGTACACTTTTATTTGCTTATTTGGTGAGGATGAGAGTAAAAGCACGAAGGGTGATGCCATGCACTTTTATTTGAATATTTGGTGAGGATGAGAGGAAAAGCACGAAAGGGTAATGCCGTGCAACCATTCAATTTCTTGTTTTGTGATAACTGTTTTGTTGCACTCTGTTTTTACCTTACTGATTAATTATGTATATTCGATTGTGTTCCCCTAGCATGTTCCCTCCCTTGCTATTTGTGTTGCTCAGTATTTCTATTATTTTGTGGTACATATGTATATAGAACTGCACAGGTTTATGTGAGTGTCTGGTCCTAGGCTCGTCACTACATTGCCGGGATAGGGCAGGCACTTACCAGCACATGGGGTCGGATTGTGTTGATACCACATCTGTGCATTTTTGCACAGGTCCAGGTTTTTAGCAGGAGCAGTAGCAGTAGTTTCATTAGCAGGTTTGTCATACTCTCGAGACTGAGGTAGCTTGCAGACGTCCGCAGACCCGACATCTCTTTTATATTTTTCATTTATACAGTAGTCTCATTGTTTCGAGGCAGACAATTATTATATTTCTTTCAGACCATTATGTGTAGTTATTTTTAGTAGTTCGTGAGTTAGTGACTCCATATTTTGGGTAGAGGATTTATGTTGAGTATTTCACCATTATATTCAAATTTATGCAAGTAGACTTCCACAGTTAATGTTATTATTGTTATTCATGTTATTAAATTGACAATAGGATGGATTTTATTAGTGGAACGATGGTGAGTAAATTGGCTTGCCTAGCTACCACATGTATGCGCCATCACGATCCCGATGATGCGGAATCCGGGTCGTGACAGCGCCACAACAGTATATCTATTATATTAGATCGGGCTGCACGCCGCAACATGATATATATATATATATATATATATATTGGATCGGGCTGCACGCCGCAGCAGAGTTAGATTAGTGTTAGATCCGAGTTAGATGAGTGTTGGATCAGAGGTAGATCAACGTTGGATTAGAGTGAGACAGTAGTAGACTGGAACCAGACTTACCATTGTAGAGATATTTTACCGGTACGGTTGTTCTTAGAACTATTTAGTGGTAATGCAGGTGTTCTTACTTTCAGTTATTATTTGTTATTCACTACTCACTGAGTTGAAAGATACTCACCCCACTCCCTGCACCTTGTGTGCAGATACAAGTATCCATGAGGGCAGTTTAGCTATACACTACTGCTAGCTGAGGAGACATCGGGTTAGCTGCCGGCATCCGTAGGACCCGACCTCTCCCTCCTTCTATTTATGCCTTTTGTCACTCTACTTTGACTTGGATTGTATATGGTGTTTCCTTTTGTTAGAGGCTCAAATTTGTGACACCGGATTCTTTGGGCTGTATTTCATATATTTCTATTTCCGCATTTGTTGTTTCTATTATGAAAACAGGCTATTAACTTTAAATTGAGAAGTATTAATTAATAACTGGCTAGTTATCTGGAAGATAGTCGGGCTTGCCTAGCAATGTGTTGGACGCCATCACGACCGGGGTTTGGGTCGTGACAATATGCCATCAGAGCCAAGGTCACTAGGTCTAGCGAGTCATGAGCCGGTTTAGTAGTGCTCGCAGATCGGTATGGAGACATCTATACTTCTCCTCGGGAGGCTGCAGACCTTTTACAAAACACTCCACATTTTTGGAATTCTTATCATGCGTACTTGATTCAGCTTGAGATGCAATCCTTTAAATTCTTTCTACACGTCTGTTAGCGCACTCGAGTGCTTAGTGATAAATTTTCCTTGATGTCTTGTGATTCCCCGATCGAGGGGCGAGATATAATCTCTGTGAGTTCATATTGGGCTAGTCAGGAGGACTTGAGGCCGGATCTTTGTCTATGGTTTGAGCACCAAGGTGCTAATTTCGCGAGCCGATGTTATGAAATTCATACAATCAGTATTGTCCCTATTTGTGGAAATGACATTTTGATAATGGGTGAGCTGTAAGGTGTTCGATTCTTATTGTGATCTGTTATGTAGCCCTAGATATGGGCGTGGTGAATATGTTCATGTTTCTTAGTGGAAAGGTAGAGTGCATTACGTGTGGTACAGACGCAGGAAGGACGAATTGGTTGTGCTCTGTGTATCATGGTGAGAGGTATTTGATACGTGTTATGATTCGAGCAGGTGTAGCGCGTGTTCATGTATCAATTTTGTTAATATAATTTGTGTAGTATTGAGATTAATGTTGTTGATGAACACTGTGATGTCTTGTCGAGTTGTAGATGTGTTGTTAGAATGGTTTGGTGGTTCTCTGGCAGGTGGATGGGCTCAAATTACAAAGAAAACGCTGTTGAAATTTTGGAAAAATTTGGGACTTAGAAAAATATTTTCTGTCACCTAAAGAGTAGGCTTAACTGTTGTGTGTGGTAAAATACAAGAATTACAGAAGAGTTAAGATTTCTGATGACTCGAGCCTCCATAAGACTTGTATATGACTTGAGTTTAATCTCACTATAACAGTATGGCATCATTTGAGTAAGAATACCATGAGTGGTTAAAAGTGCCTTGATATATGGCTTCGAGCCAACTTGGGGAGGTTTTTATTGATTAACCAATTGCGATGTGGTGTGCTATGTCAATTTAGTCTCTAAGTATGTTGGTAAAGTTTATATGGTGTGTCGTAGATGTGAAGGAATATTAGGAAGTTTTGAGTTGCTGTTGATAAAGAATGCTCTCTGCATAGGGAAGGAAGATGGTTATTTGTATCTGTATGAAATCGTCTGTGGTGTCAGATTACTAACAAGGAACAAGTGGTTCTGTTCATTTAGGGCATGTGATTTACAGCTAAATAAAAGTGAATGACTCTCACGAGAATTGTATTACGGTGTTCAAGGTTTTGTATATGACAATCAGGTGTCTTAAGTTTGTGTATGTGGCTAGAGACTGTGTTTTCATTAGAAGAGATCAAGACATGTGCTATATTATGTCATTATGGAATTCTAGGTATCCGTATTTGAAAGATAATGGCAACAAATTCAGATTCGCAGGAAGTTCTTCAAGTAATGTGTTCTGGAATGTGGCACTTTTGGGAGATGTTTGAGAGAGTATTCGTGTTGCTCGAAAGCACTGGTAAATATCTAGTATCTGTCATAGAATGAAATAGTGTCAATTGCGTGCGGGTATTGCACGATAGAAACTGGGATTGGGTATGATGATTTGTGTGCTATATGGAGTTCTGATGTACAAACTATGTGGTGGTGGTGGATCTTTATTCACTGGTATGTTGAATTTTGGATGTGATATTGAAATTCAGACTGATTGTCTTGGTGTTGGGTGATTTTGAACTATTACATTAGGGGCTACGCCAGAAATTCCATGGATTAAGTGGTGAAACACGTTAGAATCTGTTTTAGCAGAATGATTTATATTTCAAAGAATCAGCGAACAAATGGGAAAGATTGCTTCTTAATTGGTCCTTCGTGACGGATGTCAGTGCAGAGGTGTTTCACGTGGAATCGGTGTTTGGATGGGATCGCGCGTGCAACAAAGAAATGTGGAACCATGACCTTGCAGGTCAAAATTGTGTGTTCTATTCTATGTTGTGAGACAGATCTGTAGCCTTGTGTTGTGATGGTACTGGAAAGCTTGAGGTATAACTCTTTCATTTGAGACATTTTCATGAATTGTGTATGGTCGGACTGTTACTTATTGGTGCGCGTATTGTATGAGCTAAGGCTTAGGCATGTATTGAGGTGTCCTATCACCATAGTGGTGTGTTGGATTTGAGGTGGTCATTGGGGTTATTCGTGGATATGAACATATTTGATTTCGGCTTGTTAGAAGGATAATATCGAGGTTCGCCTAAGAAATCTATTGTGATATTAGTCAAAAGGGAAATGGCTTCATAAATGATTGATCTGAGGAATTGTTACGGTTTAGCGCATGTTTTATTCACCGTTGGCAGTATATGAAAGTGTTGGAATAAGACTTTAACTAATAAAAGGTTTTCATCGGTATTTGGGTATTGTAGGAAACTGCGGTAAATAAAGAACGTTATTGTGGTCATATGAGTAAAGTGATGCAAAGTGTGAATTCAACAAAGTTATGCATTAATGTTTGGGTACAACGTGTGGAGATTGATATGGTGGTCGAATGATGGAAACAGACTTGGCAGGAAATTCAGGATGTTGGAATTTGGCCTAATGGCTTATTCGCTTGAATAAAGAATTATATCTACAGAATTATATAGCTAATATGCTCAACTAAGTAGTTCTAGCACGGGAAGGTGCATGATGTGTTAAACAAGTTATTTCAGACTACATCATTGTAGTTCTCAGCACATTCGAGGACGAACGTATGTTTAAGTGGGGGAGATTGTAACGACCCGACCGATCGTTTTGAGCTCCAGTGCGTCATTCAGCAGATTGAGGCCATGAGCAGCTTCATCTCAGGTATATTGACTTGTGTGTATGGTCAGAATAAAAATTCGGGAAGTTTGGAGTCAAATCTAAATGGAAATTATCATTTTGAAAGCTTAAAGCTAAAGAAATGAACTAGGATTGGAATTTTGAGTAAATGACCTTGGAATTGGGATCTGAAAGTTCCAGCATGTTCATATGGTGATTTTGGACTTGGGCGTATGTCCGGATTTGGTTTGTGATAACCCGTGAGCATTTCGGCGTATATGGTGGAAGTTAGTATTTCAGAAGAATTTTATAAATTTGGGTTGGAAGACATTTTAGAGTTATAGATGTCAGTTTGGGATTCCGAGTTTAGCAACAGACCCGTATGGTGATTCTGGAGTTGGGAACGCGATCGGAAGGGAATTCGGATGTCCGGAGGTCATTTTATAGTCATTTGGCTAAATATAGGAATTTGAAGGTTTATGAGAAAATTCGACTCGAAGTGAAAATTTTGATACCGGGGTCGGAATACAATTCTGAAAGTTGGTGCAAGTCCGTAATGTCGAAAGTGACTTGTGTGCAAAATTTGAGTCATTTCGGATCGAGTTTGGTAGGAAATGGGACTATTAATCTCTTTAAGGAAAGCTTAAGTTGGAAAAGTCAACCCAACATTGACTTATGTGTTAGAGGGCTCGGAACCGAATTCCGATAATTCGAGTAGTTTCGGGGGATGATTTGTGACTTAGGAGTAAAAACGGAAGTGAATTCGGAGTCCGGAGGGAAAGTTAGCTAGGTTTGGTGAAGTTGGAATTTTAAAAGGATCCGGTTGATAGGTGAGATTTTGATCCGAGGGTCGGAATGGAATTCCGAGAGTTGCTGTAACTTCGTTGTGTCATTTTAGACTTGTCTGCAAAATTTGAGGTTATTCGGACTAGTTTTGACGTGTTTCGACATCAGATGTGGAATTTGTAAATTCTTGAGATTCATAGGCTTGAATTCGATGATGATTTGATCTTTTGATGTTATTTTGGGTGTTCCGAAGGTTGGAACAAGTTTGAATGATATTATGTGATATGTTGTTATAATTGGTTAAGGTCCCGAGGTCTTCGGGTGGATTTCGGAAGGTTAACGGAATGAAATTCAGACCAAAAAGAAAAGAAAAATAAATTGCAGAAATTTCTCCAACTTAGCTGTCTTTGGACAGCAAGAGTTCCAGAATTCGGAGGACTATACCTTTTGATCTATAAGGAATCAGGAAACATTGAAAACATGAAAGTTGTAGACCTTCATTTTTCCAGAAAGCTAAATAAATCGTAATTTGGACGTCCGTAATGAAAGTTATGATCTATTGAAAATGACTGGTGGAGCTCGTTTTCCAGAATTTTCTTTCGGAGATGCTACTTTAGAAGCTCATATCTTGTAATCTACAAGGAATCGAAAAAAGTGCAAAACACGAAAATTGCAATTTGGACATCTGTAGTAGAAGTTATGATTGACGGGAAATGATTGCTGGAGCAATGTGATGTACAATTTGTATAGCACAAGTGCAAGGTACAACTCGACGAAGCACGACAGATTCTTTTATACATGAAATTGGTTCATTTCTTTCATTTATTTCATTTGGTTTAGATGATTTTGGAGAGCTTTAAGAGGGGATTTTTATCATCAATGAGAAGGTAAGTTATCCCCACCTATTTTGAGTTAAGTACATCAATTATGTATGGATTTGAATATGAAAATTGTAGAAAAATTGAGGATTTAGGCTTAGGGAATAGAAAATAAGATTTGGTGATTTGAGGGGTCAAATGAACTCCGATTTTGATGAATTTTATATGTACGGACTCGTGGCGAGACGAGGATTCTGAAAATATAAGTTTCATAATTTTTCGAGAAGCGGGCCCGGGGATAAGGTTTTGGAAACTTCGTATTTTTTGGTGTTTTTCGAGTCCTTTCGATTGAGTTATGATTCATTAGCCTATTTTGATGTATTATTATTGGTCTTGATCAGATTTGGCACTCGAGAAGGTCGATTTGCAAAAAAAGAGCAAGGCGAGCTAGGACTTTTGGCCGATTCGAGGTGAGTGGTAGTAATAAATAATATACTGAGGGTTTGAAACCCCGTATTTGCACTATTCGGTGCTATGCTGAGATGGAACACATGTCATGTGACGAGCGTGGTGGTATTGTGACTGGGGATTTGGACTTGGTCCTTCCCGATTGATAGTTTACAGTGCATATTGACTGAGACTGAGCTTATACCTGTATAATTGGGCTAGTTGCCATGTTTGGGGCCTTGTGCCGATTTGTAGAATATTAGGGAAACCTGTGGAGCTAAATGACCTCAATACTAGGTTGAACACATACTCTCAGCCGTATTCATAGCTGTATAATATGACATGAACCAGTACTAGATGTGTACTCTAAGTGAGAATACCTAGGGTTGAATACCCTGTTCTAGCTGAGTGGGCCCGAAAGGTTGAGTCTATATTGACTGAGAAGGGTCGACAACCCACTGTGAGGTATTGATATATGTATATATATACCGGATCGGGCTGCACGCCGTAGCAGTATATACATATATATGTATTGGATCGGACTTCACGCCGCAGTAATATACAAATATATGGATCGGACTGCACGCCACAATAATATATTAATCAGACTGTACGCCGCAATATTATATTTATGGATCGGACTCCACGCCGCAGTAATATATTTGTGGATCGGACTGCACGTCGTATTATTATAGCGCTTGGGCTGAAGGAGCCCCTCCGGAGTCTGCACACACCCCCAGTGAGCGCAGTTATATTATATTGGATCGGGCTGCACGCCGCAGCAGTATATCTATTATACTGGATCAGGCTGCACCGGGCTACACGCGCAACATTATATATATATATATATATATATATATTGGATCGGACTGCACGCCGCAGTAATATATTAGATCGGGCTGTACGCCGCAGCAGTATGTGTGAGGATCGGGCTGCACGACGTAGCAGAGTTAGGTCAGTGTTGGATCGGAGTTAGATCAGTGTTGGATCAGAGGTAGATTAGTGTTGGATCAGAGTGAGATAGTAATAGACTGGAACAAGACTTACCATTGTAGAGATATTTTACCGGTATGGTTGTTCTTAGAACTGTTAGTGATAATGCAGGTGTTCTTACTTTTAGTTATTATTTGTTATTCACTACTCACTGAGTTGAAAGATACTCACCCCACTCCCTGCACCTTGTGTGCAGATACAGGTATCCAGGAGGGCAGTTGAGCTATACACTACTGCTATGTCTACTGCTAGCTGAGGAGAAATCGAGGTAGCGGCCCGCGTCCGCAGGACCTGATCTCTCCCCCCCTTCTATTTATTCCTTTTGTCACTCTACTTAGACTTGGATTGTATAGGGAGTTTCCTTTTGTTAGAGACTCAGACTTGTGACACCGGATTCTTTGGGTTGTATTTCATATATTTCTGTTCCGCATTTGTTGTTTCTATTATGAAAACAGGTTATTAACTCTAAATGGATTAGTATTAATTAATAACTTGCTGGTTATCTTGAAGATGGTTGGGCACGCCTAGCAATGTGTTGGGCGCCATCACGACCGGGATTTAGGTCATGACAATATGCCAGGGAGATCCTCGGGTTATGCCGACATTTTTAGGGAATGGGACCTTATGCTACCATGAATTTGCTTTTGGGGTTTTTATTTTTACTTCTTTTATTCTTTCTTTCTTCTTCTTATTTTTTTAATAATTTTTTTAAAAGAAAAATGAGTAAAAATGCAGGAAAGAATTTGGAAGAGACTTTCCTTTTGGATTGATCATTGCTGCAAAGTTGTTTCTAGCCCTTGTGCAGTTTCTCTTTGGTTGCACCTGCTTCTTGCAAGGTTGCTTTTGGATTGCACTTGTTTCCTGGTTTTAAACAAAGAACAATTGTTAGTATGAAAGGTGGTGAGTTTTGTGGCCTTCATTGTTTTGATCCCAGCCCGACTTCTTTGATGAAAAACTCAATTGCAACTGCTTATTTCCCGGGGACCGATTTCATTTCAGGCCCTGGGACTTTACTTTGCCTCCGTCGCCTTTCCTTTCTGACATTCCCTTTTTTTCCTCTTTTTTTGGGAGCATCAGGGAACGTTTTGGCTCCTTAAACTTGCTACAACGACTATTCGCATGGGATTTACCCTTTTCCAACATTGTTTCACCTTCATAGGCCTTTCATTTATGGCTTCTTTCTTCCGAATTAAATTTCTGATCATTTGAGGCACTTTCATTTGTCAAACCTTTGCCAAAATGGTTAGCCACATGGGACTTAACCTTTTCAACTTCATTTGCCTATATAGGCACTTCAAATTGATTTTCTCCTTCCAATAGTTTTGTTTTCGAAGCATCAGCCGCCATGGCCAGTCGAGGTCCCCTTGGTGCACCTGCTGAGGCTGGGTGCCTTTTTGCATATTAGCTTGTATCAAATGAGAACCCTGTAAATCAGTCTTACCATCCTTTCTTTGTCTTAGTATCAGAACAGATTTAGACCAAAAGGGATTCAAGGAAAATAAACAATGGAATGAAGAATGAGTTAAAAACAAGAAGTGTCTCTTTCGGGGAAAGGAGAGAAGCACATATTTGGAGTACATGAGGACTTCAATGTACATGACATGCCTTTTGGATTGGATGCCTGATATGTGTAAACCGTCCGACTCTAAAAAATTCATCACAACTTTTGCTTTAATATTTGAGAAACCTTGCGAGGACTTTGTCAGCGTCGATGGCTATGAGGATCCTCTTTTCGATTGGGGGCGCCCTTTGTGAGTTTTCACAAGATAACATTTCTCATTTCTCGTCTCACCATCGCCTTATAGTGCCCGTGTGGGTTTTCACTAACAAGACTCTCTCATTTTGATTTTTCTCTGCTCACAATCGCCTTACAGTGCCCGTGTAGGTTTTCGCCAATAAGACTCTCTTATTTTATTTCTCTTATTATATTTTTTTTACTGTATCGGACCCAAGTAGTTGTATTACCTGATCTTTGAACATTCCCACCGATTGATCGAAAGGATTTGAAAAGAGTTTGGGTAAAAAAGATTTGGATTGAGTTACAACTTTGGATCCTTTGGGCGAACCGTCGCTGAACCACTATAGCTTTTGCCCAGTTTCATTCTTCGGAGGGGAATGTAAATTTTTATTTTGGTGTGACTGAACCCCAGATAGAGGCTGTCTACGTATCCTTTCAGAATCAAGTCGAACGTAGTTCAGGAAACTACATTTTTTTTCTTTTGTTTTTCTGTTTTGCTTCGTTTTCTCTTTCTTTTTTCCTTTTCCTCTTCTTTTTTTTTAAATTTTATTTTCTTTGGCTTTTCTTCCTTCTCTTTCTCTTTTGTTTTGTATTTTTCTTTTTCTTATATTTCATTTTTCATTTTTCAATCTTTCTTCTTCTTCTTCTTCTTCTTCTTTTTTTCTTTTTCTAATGACACTTTCAGGTTTCAAAGAGGGTAGTCAAAGAATGGTAACCGACTCAAATGGGTTTGCAAATGGTTGATATTGTTTGGATAGGGAGAATGAAAGCCATCGTCATCTCAACCGGAGAATATTAGAACTATATGGAGGGTCCAACATAGTACCTATTCACTACATTTTCATTGACAGTTGTTTTAAGGACATTACCTTCGATGTGTCCCAAGTACAATGCACTCTTTTGGCAGTACCCTTGTTGAAATGTATGAACTTCTCCAACCTGGAACCAATTTTCCTTCAACTGTTCCAACTTTTTTGTCTTATTTCCTCAAACTTATCCTCTTTGCATTCTGGATCTTGACTCATTATTTCGAGGTCTCACAACTTTCAGGATCCGGGCATGAAGTCCGCAAGTATGTCATGTTATTGAAATCTGCAGAACTGAAAAGAGAATAAGAAATGACAAGATTAAGAAAAGAGACATTCTTGGACGAAGAAATATTAATTTTTTTTATTATTTATTTTTCAATTTTGAAGAAGAATGGTTTACGTCGGAAAGTAATACAAAAAAGTAAAACATCTGGATCACACCCTAATATAATTCGGACGCAGAAAGGATAGCAAGACTGGCTACCGAGACTCCTATTTGATAGGGAACTTTTAGGCTTGGCAACCATTTAGGCTTTTTTTCTATCTCGAAAATGGGTGCAATAGCCTTCAGTGCCGGATCAAATTCCTCAGCTTCACAGATCATTTCGACTATTGGCCCGATGTTGTGGGCACACAACAGATTGTTCATTATATCAGGAGCTTCTTCCTCCCGAAAAAAATTCTTTCAGCTTTAATCAAATTTTCAACTGCCCTTTTGACTGTCTAACAGTCTCATGTACTGTGTCTCACTACCAGAGTGGTATTCACATGTAGCATCAGCTCGGTGTGAGGGTGCTCGTGGTTCGGCCGACTCGGGGCCACTGGCTACAATAGACCTTGCGTAACTAGCTTTTGGAACAAGCTTGAGTATGATTCACCAATAGGGGTGAACTGATTCTTTCTAAAAGGCTCTCTTGGATAAGGATTGTATTGGGATCATTTGATTGAGGATTATATGGAGCTTGGTAAGGATGGACAATCTTGAGACGTGGAGCTTGATTTAGTGTATAATATTGTGGCCGCGAGCAAGTTTGCGCATCCATCACCGCATACCAATAAAACCAACCACCTCAACAAAACATGGCTAATTTGTTTACACAAACAACCTTGTTAATTTTGAGACATTTAACATATAGGAAATCGCATGTTGGGATGTAATGCGCCTAATAGTTAAACACTTCTACCATGTGTTTGCACAGTTGCATATTTCATCTCGGCCTTAATTAACCCTTTTGTTTTCAATCTGCACCTCTTTTCTTTTATCTCTGTCTCTCGTTAATCATTCTTGATTTTTCATCTTGTTTTCGCCGCTCTTTTATTTTTAGCACTCTCTTTTACTTGTCACTTTTTTTTTCTTGTTGCTCCTTCATTTTAATTTTTTTTCCCACTCTTTTTCTTTTCTTTTTCAATTTTTCTCTCTTTTTCTTTTTCAGTTTATTTTTCACTCTATTTATTTTATTACTATGATCGAATCCGATGAGGATTGCCTACGTATCATGACCCCGCATGAATCAGATCTTGCGTAGTTCGAAAAGATTGGGAATGAAGTAAATAAACTAACCTTATTTTTTTGGGAATTCTTGAGAGAAATACTTTAAAAGAAGAAAGAAAAAAAAATATTTTTTGTGATTTTTTTTGTATTTTGATTCTTGTTTTGGTTTTTGAAAGAAAGACTTCTAAAAAAAATTCATTTGCTTTTGAACTTTGGAAGTAAAAAAGATTTTTTTATTTGTTTTATCTTTTTCTAAAGAAGAAATAAAATATTTTTGGATTTTTGAAGTTTCCTCTTAATTTTTTGAAAGAGTGACTTCTAAGAAAATATTTTGTATTTTTGAGTTTTTTTATTATATTTATTTACAAAAGATCTTCTAAAGAAAAACGCAAAACTATTTTTGGACTTTTGAAAAAAACATTTATGGACATTTACAAAAAAGACATCTAAAGAATATTTTTTTTTTGGAAAAATACTTCAAAAAATGAAGGAAACCCGTACTTTGAATTTTGATTTTTTTTTTGTTTTTTCGCGTGAAAGACATAAGAAATAAGGAAACCATATATTTTTTTTGAAGTTTAAAAAAAGTACCTTTTTTTAAAAAAAAATTCTAAGGAAATATTTCTAAAGAAAGAAGTAAAGGAAAATATTTTTTGGATTTTTTAAAAATTGGGGTCGGAACCGATGAGGTTTGCCTATGTATCTCACATTCGCTGAGAATCAGATCCGCGTAGTTCGATCCGATTGGCCAAATTCAAAACTACTTTTGACCAACAATGTTCTTTCAATTGTTTCAAAATATTTTCTCTTTTTTATTTTTATTTTAAAAAAAAAATCGGCAGCATTTCGGTACTAATTGGGCATTGAATTTTCCACAACAAATGGTTACCCTCACTCAGTCCTAATACTACTTGTTCTTTCCATTTTCACTCATTTAGACAAGCGGGTCAACATGAAAAGCCTAGCAAATAAATGCATAAGTAGCACGCAAGATGCATCAGGATGGTCAATTCATTTCAGGTCACGTGTCCTAGATGGATCCAACTCCTGTGTCCCTAAGTCAAATGCACGTGATGCAAACAAAAGTCCCACTAGGAATCCATCATGAGTTTATTTTTCTTCTAGGTTTAAACCCTAGGTTTATTGGTCTAGACCTGGCTTACCCGAGCGGACAGCTCGAGCCGAGGGGGAGGCAACAACCCGAGAATACAGAAGCTTCGCTGGTTTTGTAACTTATCCAAAGCTCGTTCTAAAGTGGGAATTAGACACTATACAGAAAAGAAGTCACACGAAGTGCACCCTTCTTCATGATTTAGAAGACTCAGAGAGGAGATTGGTTTCGGCATAATTTATATGTACAATCCAGATAATATCAAAGTCGTAACTTTTAACACATTAAGCATGAAACATGTAAAAAGAATCAGATAAAGCCAAATATAACAATTATATTAAGCTCGATTTCTTGAACCCTGAATCAAAATTCTGGGTTCGTTTTCCCAGCAGAGTCGCCATATCTGTCATAGCTCCTTTTTACACGCACCACCCCGGAGGGAAAATATACAAGGGAAGTTTTTCCAATTAAAGTGACATTATTCGAATTGAGATTATTTATTTATTTTTAGAGTCGCTACTTGAGATATGATTAATTTTTGGTTTCCCAAGTCACAGGTTTAATTTAAATCCCAAATCGAGGAAAATTATCGACTTCCCAGTTGGAGTCTGCGAACCAGAAATTCTGTGTAATGAATTCTATTGACCCGAGGGAAGGTGTTACGCACCCCCGGATCCCGTGATTTTGGCACGATCGCTTAAATTATTACAAGTGGCTCAAAATCTGATTTTTACACATATTCCAACCTATAATGCAAATTCATAATTATTTACCGCTTTTTAATTATTTTTTACGAAAGTGAACGTCGTCTAAAAATATGTTTTCAGATCACGTCACATGAAATACACTCGGATCCTCGACACATCTTTATTTGACATTTTCGGATTTGGATTTGGGTTGCATGAAATGCACACCCATATTAAGAAGGTAAGATTATTTAAAACGCGCCTAAAGTGACTAACGTTTTTTTAACTTTGTGGGAGGCCGTTAAATTCTCAAAACGGCACATCCCAAGTTCTAAGTATTTTAATGAAGTAATAACATAGGGCCACGCAATTTGTGAATTTTATTCGGTGCGGCGCACCTTTTGTTTTATTTTAAAGGCCAACCCAAAGAAACTATGTTTTTCTATTAAAACTAATTATCATAATCACATCACAGGAGTCATACCCGTAATTGTGATGATTTAATTATGTGCCTAAAGCAAACTATAGTGCTTTGTGATCATTTTCCCTACAAACCATTCAAACAAGATCCCAATTTCAAACTTAATGACTTCACCATATTGGCATGAACTTAAATAATCAGAATGTTCCAAAATAATAGAGGAAGAATACGCTAGAATAGAATCAATAATTATAGCTTCACAAAGATTCACTTTTCTTATCACTTAAGCACATGAAATATTACACAAGTAAACATGCATAATGAAGAATTTATAGTAATAAATACTTTGAGGCTAACTCGAAAGTATGAGCCATGGGTTTGACTTCCGGACAAAGGCGAACAAACATGAACTTGACACAGTTAAATTGAGTATGTAGTTCAATTGAGAGTCATGCTAAGATATGGAGAAAACCAGTAAAGGAAATGCCGAACAAACCATTAGATTAAAACAACAATCTCCACTTTTATGGAAGAAATCGAGAAAAAGAAAAAAAAATTATCAACTTCAAATGCAATAACAAACAACATTCATAGCTCAATAATGTTTTAACATTGACACTCCAATGAACTTCAGCATGAGGTTCAACAAACAATTTTAATAGATAGAAGCAAAATGTTCTCCAAAGCCAACAACATAGCGAGATGAATTTTAAGCTAAAAAACTTACATATGTCTGAGCCAAACAAACTCCGACTATCGGAACGAAGATCGAACCAGAAACTAGCAATACTGAAACCTCGAACTTAAATCGGGAACAAATCTCGAACGAAAACTCCGAATCCGAAAATCCACTCCATATTTTTTTGCAAACCAAATCGAAAAGGACGAGATTTCAGAATATATCTTTGCTTTTCTGAAATTTAAACAAAAAGAAAAACTTGAGGAAGCTACAAAAATTCTAACAATGAAAAGAAGAAAACGTTCTCTGCCTTCCTCCCTTTTGCTTCTAAATAATGTATATTCTGATCTAGAAGCAGAATTAGAGCCTTAGCTTTTGGAATTTGATTGTATGGAATTGAATTAGAAAAGATGAGAGAAGAAGAAAAGTTATGCTCCACTCCAAATCTTTCCTCCTCGTGTTCCTTTTCTAGATGTATTGGGTGTGATTTACTGAGGGTGAGAGTTGTGAGTGGTGGACAAGTGGGGGACAAGAGTGGAGAGAGTGAGGGAAGTGGCTGAAGTGGGGGAAAAGAGTGGAGAAAGTGGGGAAGTGGGTGAAGTGGGGAGTTAATGTGAAAAGTGGGATAAATTCAAATAAGGCCAAAAATTAGGTGTTAACACTTGACAATCAGTTGATCTTCCTCCTGGTAACAAAACGTTGGGTTCTAAATGGATTTTCAAAAAGAAAATGAAAGATGATGGTACTATTGACAAATACAAGGCAAGACTTGTTGTTAAATGATTTAGTCAACGAGAAGGTCTTGACTATTTTGACATATATTCGTCAGGAACAAGAATTACATCCATTCGGATGCTAATAGCGTTACCGCCTTGTATGATCTTCAAATCCATCAAATGGATGTAAAAACATCCTTCTTAAATGGTGATTTAGAGGAAGAAATCTATATAGACCAACCTGAAGGGTTTGTGGTTCCGGAAAAAGAAAAGAAGGTGTGTCAACTTGTTAAGTCTCTTTATAGACTAAAACAAACACCCAAGCAATGGCATGTGAAATTTGACCGAACAATGTTGTCAAATGGTTTTAAGATTAATAAATGTGATAAATGTGTTTACATTAAGAACGTTCCAAATCATATAGTCATTGTTTGCTTATATGTTGATGATATGCTAATAATGAGCGAAGACATTTCCGACATTCAATCTACTAAGCGTATGCTTGCTAGTAAGTTTGATATGAAAGACTTAGGAGTTGCCGATGTAATTCTAGGAATTAAAATCAAGAGGACTCCTCAAGGTCTAACTTTGCCTCAAACACATTACATGAAAATGGTACTTGAAAAATTCAAACATTTGGAATTTAGAAGTGCAAGGACTCCAATTGACTTAAACCATCATCGTATGAAGAATAAAGGTGAAGTATGTCTCAATTGGAGTATGCTCGTGTGTTGGGAAGCTTAATGTACATCATGAACTGTACACGATCTGATATAGCTTGTGCGATAAGTAAACTTAGTCGATTCACAAGTAATCCTAACAAACATCATTGGGTGGCAATGAAACTAGTTCTGGGATACTTGACGTATACTCAAGACTACGATTTGCACGACAATAAATATCCTGCAGTAATCGAAGGATATTGTGATGCAAATTGGATAACCGGATCAACAGAAGCAAAGTCCATAAGTGGATAT
Source organism: Nicotiana noctiflora (assembly GCA_032618575.1). NCBI lineage: Eukaryota > Viridiplantae > Streptophyta > Magnoliopsida > Solanales > Solanaceae > Nicotiana > Nicotiana noctiflora. Next base: position 97,677 of record JASVEL010007463.1, read on the forward strand.
GTTTTTACTGTTAGTGGAGGAGCAGTATCTTGAAAGTCTTCTAAACAGACATGTATTGCTCGCTCTACAATGGAATCGGAGTTTATAGCATTGGAAAGCTAGCGAAGAAGCTGAATGGCTTCACAATTTTTTAAAAGATATTCCATTTTGACCAAAACCTTTGGCTCATATTTGTATACATTGCGATAGTGAGGCTGCAATAGGACGGGCATGGAGCGTTATGTACGGAAAATCTCGTCATATACGATAAAGACATAATACCTTTAGACAACTACTTTCTAGTGGAATTATCACTATTGATTATGTAAGATCAAAGGATAATTTTGCGGATCCGCTTACAAAAGGCTTAACTAGAGAGGAAGTTGAGAAGTCATCTAAGGGAATGGGACTATGGCCGAGGACAAGTCAACATGACGGTAACTCTACCTAGAATTTTGGATGTTTCGAGATCTAGGTTCAAGGAGCTCAAACAAAGTTGTGATTGACCGGTTCAACATTGTCAAAATAATATCTTTGGTCCATTCTCATGATGAAGACAATGTTCAGTAACAAGGATAGAACTTTATATGTTCTCTAATGATTACCTAAGTTTGATGAGGTATTTATCAAATAGTGTCAATCTAAAGGATTACACGTTTAGGAATCACCTATGTAAGTGTGAAGTGGAAGCCACTTCAATGAGAATTTTGTAAGGCCAATTCTCTATGCACTTATGAGACCAGGCGGTGTTCATGACTGAAACGTATACAACAATGAGAACTACAAGACGGTTAAGGGTTGATTGTGCGACATATGATTGTCTAGGTATACACTAAAGTTCGGCGATTCAAAGATATCAAATTACCGATTGACCGAGTATATTCGACATATGTTCACTACAGAAAGTTCAAAGGAAAACCTACTTATCCAGATGCGATTAATCCTTACTTGCAAAATCACATAGCTTTCATCTATGATCTTTCTTGATACAACCATTCCCATTCATGTGGGGGATTGGAAACTTTAAGCCATTTGGCTTTAAAGTAGAAGAAGTGTGTATTGGAAATGGAGGAAAATAAAATATAGGGAGATGAAAATTTTGAAGAAGTGAATTTTTGTCTTGCATTTGTCCCTCATTGGTCAGGGAAAATAACATTTGTGTGCTTATATATATAATCACTTCTTAAAGCTCTCAAAAGGAGTTGAAGAGCATGAACCCTTGCGTCATTGTCGTCGCTCGCTCGGCTCGGCTTCGGCTTTGGCTTTGGCTTTAGATTTGGATTTGGATTTGGACTTTTCAAATGATCGATCGATAAGATTATTTTTGGACAAAATTTATTTAATAATTAATTAAATATTAAATCACTACTGAAAGTACGCCAGAACTTTGCTGAAATTTCAGAGAACCTCGCTGTCCGCGTTTCTACCGCGACCGCGGTAGAATGCGGCAGTGAGATTCAGAGAGGCTCTCTGGCCGCGGTTCTACCACGATCGCGGTAGAACCACGGCAGGCGGCATATTTTCTGAAAACGCACCTTTTCAAGACACCTCTTCTGATATTTGCCTATAAATTCTGAGGCAAGGCTGCATCATTTAGACACGAAATACACTCGAGAACTTCTTTCTTTCTGAATATATTGCATCCTAGTTCGCAATATCTCTCTCTCAAACTCGTAAGTGTGATTTTACTCCGTTGTTGAGTTAGTTGGAATCCTGCAGTTTGTATTGCCACTGTTGCTGGAAGGTTTATTCCACTTTATCATGGGAGGATTTAATCCATTACCTTGGCAACGTGTAAGTGGGTTAAATATTTTTAAGGACACACAAGAAAATTATGGACTCGGAAATTTCTCATTCTTCTATAATTTTTTATTCTTCTAACAGTTTATTTTAACACAGTGACGCTAACAACAACTCCATAGAAGTAGTTTCAAGTTCATTGCTCCTTCATCGATGACATATCATGTAAATTTTAGCATGGTATCAGAACCACCGATGCTCGTCAATTATGAGGTTAACTATCTCCGTCGCTTTCTTATTCTTCTTCTTAATTAGCTCTTTTTTTCAGCTCATCAGTGGCAGAAACTACAATTCCTTATACTCATCATCTGTACCTTGGGCCATCAAATACTCCCAGTTTTGTTCTGATACCTGTGAAGCTTATAGAATTAGAGAATTATGGTTTATTGTGCATGATGATAAAAATTGCCCTTCTAGGAAAGAGGAAGTTAGGGTTTGTGACTTGTACTTATACAAAGGAGTCGTTCACTACCGCATTACATGAGCATTGGAAAAATTGTAATGCCGTTGTGTTGTCATGGCTCATGAATATAGTTTCCATTGAACTTTTGAGTGGAATATGGTTTCCAACTATACCCTGCTACTGTGAAGGATTGGTAAGGAGACATGGGGTTGTACATATTCAAAGCAGTCAATGACATCAGTAAGGCACATCACACATGACATAGTTGCTGCAACAGTAAAGGAAGATTGCAGGTTGTGGCATCAAAGACTTGGACATCCATCTCCTCTAGTGTCACGACCCAAATGCCTCCGTAAGATATCGTCACACACCTAGTCTCTAAGAAGGTAATCCTAACAGTTGCAGAATAACTGAAAAATAACAAAAATAACGGCTAATATATATATATATATATATATATATATATATATATATATATATATATATATATATATATATATATAACTAAAAAACTATTGCTCGGCATGTACAAGTAAACCAAAAACTTTGGGTATAAACATGTCCTAAAGACACGGTAGTCACAAGTCACAAGCTCTAATGAGTGTACTAACTATCTCCATATATCAACATCTAAGAGGAATAAAGATAGACGACAAAGTAAAGGTTGATGGGGACTATGAGGTCTACGAATGCTAGCAGATATACCTTGAAATTTCCGTAGTAGTAGCACGTACTCTCTACTAATAGTGAGGCTTGTAGGAGGCACCTGGGTCTGTACATAAAATATATGCAAAAGACTAGCATGAGTACACCATAACAGTACTTAGTAAGTGCCAAGTCTAACCTTGGTGGACTAATGACGAGGTCAGGTCAGGGTCTACTGGAATATAATAATCTTAGGCAGAAGATATAGCAATATAATAAAGGCTAAAAATTTAACAAGAAGAAATTACAAAAAGGTAACAACACATCACATAGGGATAAACAACTAGGGGTGCTCCCGACTCTTAATCCCAAAAAGGAAATGCTCAACAGGGGATATCCTGAGGTACCTCCTCGTAGTCCAAAAAGTAAATATGTGACAGAAGATCTCCCGAGGTACCGCCTCGTAGTCCCAAAAGTAAATATGCGACATGGAATCTCCTGAGGTACCGCCTCGTAGTCCCAAAAGTAAATATGCGATAGGGGATCTCTCGAGGTACCGCGTCGTCCTAAAAATAAATATGCGACAAGAGATATCCCGAGGTACCACCTCGTAGTCCCAAAAATAAATATGCGATAGGGGATCTTCTGAGGTACCGACTCGTAGTCCCAAAAGTAGATGCACGATTCTTAACTTAAGGAGCAATAGATTTACAACAAGAAAACATATAGTTAAAGACTGAATCCATATCAAGGAAAAACATGTAATCCAATTAAGCATGTTGCACAAATTGCAAGCAAGAGTTTAAGTAAGTAGGCATGCGATATTAGGCTAAGCATGATGACTACACTTACTCGGATAACTCATTTAAGATATAATAGGTTACTGTTCAGTAAAAATCAGATTTTTAATAATTAGCCTGTAAACGCACTCATCACCTCGCATACACGACACTCACATATCACAAAATAGTCGCAATAATACCAAATTTGTGATGACCCAAAAGGTCATCACTTATTTTTAAAATGAATTCTGTATTCCGATGCCTTAATATCCTCATTTATCTTTGCGTCGATTTGTGTGCGCAGTCCGGACGCGTAACCGGAAAGCTTAAATGAGAAAATCTCTGAAAAATAATAAATTTTTGACTGTAAAATGAGTTAATTTGACTTCGGTCAACGTTTTGGGTAAATGGACCCGGACCTGTGATTTGATGGTCCCGTGGAGTCCGTAGGAATATATGGGACTTGGGCGTACCAGAATCGAATTCCGTGGTGCCAAGCTCGAGAAATGAATTTTTGAAAGAAATTGGTTTCTAATTTTTTTAAAAAGATTTGGAAATGAAATTTGATTAGATCATGTTGGTATCGGCCCGTACTTTGGTTCCGGCGCCCGGTACATGTCTTATATATGATATACGATAAATATGTGAAGTTTGGTAAGAAATGGAGTCTGTTTGACGTGATTCAGACTTTAATTGGAAAATTTGATGTTTAAGAAGTTTTGATAAATTTCATTGATATTGAGGTTCAATTTCATGTTTCTGATGTTATTTTGGTGATATGAATACACGAATAAGTCCATGTGATATTTTTGAGTTTATATGTATATTTGGTTTGGAGCTCCAAAGGGCGGGTGAATTTTGAATAGGCCAAAAAAAAAAAAGTGGCGCAGCTCTTCTTCTGAAAACAAGGGCAGCTGCTTCTTTGTTCTTGAACACAAAAATACAACCAAATATGCAGCCACGAAAGAGTGGCAAATCTCCACCGTTACCATCTTATTGTTTCCTCCAAAAGCATCTCTTCAAACTCCATCAAAGCTAACCTAATAAACCTCCCAAAAAGAAAATGCAGCAACGAGCTGCTGCAATTAGCCCCCAAAATAAGCTCCTCTCACCTCCAAAACACCCATCAAACTAACTCCAAACAACCACCATAAAACCCAGCTTCAACACTATGAAAACCAGTGAGGAACCTCCATTAAAATGCTCCAAACAGCTATGAAAAAAACACCTGCTTCTTCTTCCCAAAATACACCATCTTTAGCTCCAAAAATCAGCTCAAGAACGTCCCTTTCTCAGCCTAAAAACGCAGCTGAAATAGCAGCGAAAACAGCCCAAAAAAGTAGCGAAAATCAGCTGCAAAACAGGTTCCAAATGCTGCCCCTTGTCCAGCTGAAAATCACCTTTAAACCAGCTTCCAAAAGCAGCGAAAGTCAGTCTCAAACCAGCTGTAATTCAGCTCCAAAATACTCCAAAAAGCAGCCAAGAGCAGCCTCAAAACAGAATGCCATACGGGATTTTCACTATTTTTCACAAACTTCATCTTTCCCACATCTCTGGGGCGATTTTTGAAGAATTCCTTCGCCATAACCTCTTGAGTAAGTAATCTTTGACTTGTTTTCTTCTATTTTTATCAACACCCACTAGATTTCTAGGCCTAAAACATGTGATTAAGGATAAAAAATTAGGAATTTGGGTAGAGTTAGAGCCTTTTATACATTTGTGATTTAGATCTTGATTTGGAGTTAAATTTTGGAACAAATTATATATTCGGGGTCATGGGTGAATGAGTAATAGGATTTGGGTCTGAAACTCGTGTTTTGACCAAGCGGGCCCAGAGTCAATTTTTGACTTTTTGGGAAGAATGGTTAAAAAGTTATAATTAAGTAATGGGATTGGATTGTTTAGCATTTATTAATGTTATTAAGTCGATTATGTATATATACAATTGATTTGGAGCCAAATTCAAAAGGAAATGCGGTATTTGAGGATTGAGTTGGCCGTAGAAGTTCGAGGTAAGTGTTTGGTCTAACCTTAGCTTGAGGGATTAAGAGTTGTGTCCTATTTGCTATTTGTTTCTTGTTGACTACGATGCATAGACATGGTGGCGAGTATCTATGCGTTGGTGTCGAGCATGACCGTGAGTCTTATATTTCGATTTCCATGCTTTCGTTGTATTATTCATGCCTTGGTGACGGTTTCTATTGTTATGTAAATTTTGTGGAAATAATTGTGACCTATGAATATTGAGGAGCGTTGGCTAAGTCATATAACGAATTGTGAAAGTATAAGTGATTAGTGAACCTCTAGAGCATTGGCTCGAGTTGTGAAGTGGATTGTGAAGTAAAAGTGAGGAAGGGAAGAGATCATTATGTTGCCCCCTTGCTGGGCTATTGTTGAGTTGTGGTTCCATTGCATTGTGTTCTTAATTAATATTACAGATGCTTAGGTTAATGATTCTTTGTGTTAGGTGTTGGAACAAGTTTGGTTATACATGAGGTAGTTAGGAGCTGTAACAAGTTTGATTATAGCTGAGGTAGTTAGATGTTGTATCAAGTTTGGCTATAACTGTTTCTCCCTTGTCGGGAGGTAATTACTTATGCTGTCAAATCCCTTCTTGAGATAGTGTAGACCTTATTGATCCCTTGTCGGGACTCTCGTATGTGGATCGGATTGCACGCTGTAATAATATTATATATGGATCGGGTTGGACGCCGCAATAATATTATATGTGGATCGGGTTGCACGCCGCAATAATATTATATGTGGATTGAGTTGCACGCTGCAATAATGATAAATGATATGGATCGGGTTGCACGCCGCAACAGTGTTGTTATATATTGGGATCGGGTTGCGCGCCGCAATAATTATTAATACAAGTGTGATTAGCTTGGATATTATTTTATTTTGTTTTGCTGTGAATGTTAAGCTGCCCTTAGAATGTTACTCTCGATTTACTGTTCATATTGGTATACCCCCGCAGCATGTATCCCCTACCATCTTTACTTGTTTATTTCCGTATTTCTTTTCCGCTATATGTATTTGAATTGCACAGGGTTATTTGATAGTTTGGTCCTAGCCTCATCACTACTTCACCGAGGTTAGGCAAGGCGCTTACCAGCACATGGGGTCGGTTGTGATGATACTACACTCTGCACTCTTTTGTGCATACCCCTGTGTTGTAAACTTCGGACTGCAGTGGGATTGCTGGTTCTCGTTCATCAGGCGACCCGAGGTAGTCCTGCAGGCGTCCGCGGACTTTGGCATCTCCTTCTATCTACTATTCATGGTTCTTTCATACATTTCGAGAGACTGTGTTGTATTTAGTTCTTTCATAGCTTTATTTGTAGTATTATTAGACCGTCTGTAAAACTGTGAAAAAAGTTTTGGGTAGTCCAAACTCAAACAGTTGTATTAGATATTAATGTTTAGAAACTTATTGTTTCTTTCTTCCGCTTATGTTAAATTTTGCTGTTTAAATGTTATTATTTCGAAATTGTTAATGAATATAAAATAGGTAAAAAGGTAAATTATGCAATTAATTGGCTTGTCTAGCTCATATTAGTAGGCGCCATCACGACTCCCGATGTTGGAAATCCGGGTCGTGACAAAATCCTAAGGGGATTTCCCCCACACAAGGTAAGGCAAGCCAATTACCTCAAACCAAGCTCAACCAATCAATAAGAATGCCTTTTCACGACCTCCTGACTTCGAATGTCCTCAACATAGCCAAAAGCAATTAAATACCATAAATATAACTATAAGAAATTAGTCTAATTAATGAAATCACGAATTTAGTAAGAAATTAGAAATTCGGCCAAAAAAAAGTCAACTCGAGACCACGTCTCATAATCGAATAAAAGTCACAAAATATAAATACCCATTCAACCAGAATCCACCCATACAAAAATAACTCAAATTCGATACAAAAATCTTAATCAAAACCCCAAAATTCGCCTGAAGAACTTTCCAACTTTTTCCCCAAATTTCTCAACACAAACCTTAAATTAGAAGATAAAATTAATTTTAGATTAGTGGAATATAACCAAACGAGTCAAGAATCATTATCCAAAAGTTTCTCTGAAAATCCCTCAAATTTCTCCGCAATCCGAGCTCTCAAAGTCCCAAAATGAAAATGAGATCAAACTTTTAAAATTGGCCCTTTTCTGCCCAATGATCTCGCTCCTATGGTCTATCAGTCGAAAATGGGGAAAAACCATCATAGGTGCGGGTTCCACTTATGGCTAGGGTTTCCGCTTCTGCTGACCAAGGATCATACTTGCGAGCTCGCTTCTGTGGAGACCATTCCGCTTCTTCCATCCTCAAGCCTCTTAAGCCTCTTCTCTTCTGCGTTCATCCTTGCGCAGAAGTGACTCTGCTTCTGCGGCCTTGATGTCGCACCTGCAACCACATGCCAAGCTTCTCCAGACCGCTTATGTTCCCCTTAGCACGCTTCTGCGAGCTCGCACATGTGATGGGGACTCCGCTGGTGTGATTACATCAGATGATGCCCAGTTTCAGTAAATCCTCACAAGTCCAATTCTAGCCCGTTAACTACTCGAAATCCATCCGAGGCCCTAAGGACCTCAACTAGATATACCTAAAAGTCATAAAATATCATATGAACTTAGTCGAGCCTTCAAATCACATCAAACAACACTAAAAGCATGAATCACTCTCCAATTCAAGCTTAATGAACCTTAATATTTCAAACTTCTACAACCGATGCCAAAACCTATCAAATCACGTCCGATTGACCCCAAATTTTGCACACAAGTCATAATTAGCATTACAAACCTACTCCAATTTCTGGAATCAGAATCCGAACTCGATACCAAAAAGTCCACTCCTGGTCAAACTTCCCAAAAATCTAAGTTCCACCATTTCAAGCCTACTTCATCTACGGACCTCCAAATCACAATTCGGATACGTTCCGAAGTTTAAAATCACCCAACGGAGCTAATAGAACTGACGAAACTCTACTCCGGATTTGACTTCACACAATTCCAACCACAGTCAAATTCCTAGAACTTAAGCTTCTATTTTAGGGACTAAGTGTCCCAATTCACTCCAAAACAAAAAAACAAATTCTCCTGGCAAGTCACATAAGCATACAGTGAAACAGAGGAAGCATTAAATAGGGAATCGAGGCTCATACTCTCAAAATGACCGGCTGGGTCGTTACATCCAGCCATGAAAAACATCACTTTGCTATGCAAGAATGTAAATAGTGGGTAATTGAATAATTGTCTAGTATGTCCATTAGCTAAACAAACTAGACTGATGTTTCCCAATAGTATATCCAGAGCTCAAACTCCATTTTCTCTTGTTCATATGGTTATTTGGAGGCCTTATAAAACTCCCACTTTTGACAAGAAGTATTATTTTTTAATTATAGTGGATGATTTTAGTAGATATGTCTGGATTTAACTATTACACCTTAAGTATGAAACTATACATAGTTGCCATTAAGAATTTTCTGCTGATGGAAAAGAACCAGTTTGGTAAGATGGTAACAATTTTGAGACTAGATAATGGCACAAAGTTTTTTAACTCTCAGTGCAAGGATCTATTACAAAGTTTGGGAAGTGGAAATGTTTACACTCCACAATATAATGGTATTGTGAAGAGGAAACACATATACATTTTGGATGTGGCAAGGGCCATAAAGTTTCAGTCAAAAATGCCTATTTTGTATTGGGGCATGTGTATTACAGCTGATGTGCACTTGATAAATAGACTGTCTTCAACAACACTTCAAGGAAAGAGTCCATATGAAACAATACATCAAGCAACCATTATTGCACATTTTGTATTATGCAATAGTCATTCCAAAAGGGGATAAGTTTATAGAAAGTGCAAAGACGGCTGTGCACATGGGATATTCAGAGAGACAAAAGCGGTATATCCTCATGAAACTAGCTACAAAACAATTTTTTGCCAGTAGAGATATGGTCTTCAAGGAATCAGAGTTTCTTTTTGCTCAAGCAACCACTGAGTCTGATTCAGAGGATCATAGTTTCCTGGAAAAACCTAACTATGATGCTTCCACTTTAGAGATCAATCATGCTAATAAGGAATAGACTCAATATGCAGATGCACAGGAAATAGCCATAGAAAGGGAGAATGTGATGGATTCTACTACTAATACATCTGCTGTTGGTGGTTCTTTGTCTCAACCAACTACTCCATCAGCAAATCCTTTGCCCACTATAACTAATCCTCCACTTGAGAAAATGCAAGTAGAAGGATCTCAGCCTCATGTCAAGAAGTCAACTAGAGAGCTAGAGGGCCCACCTGGATGAAGGATTACATACCACATGGGAAGACAAGTAACAAATATCCTATAGCCAACTGCTTGTCTTATGTAAAAAATACTCCTACCTCTTAATCCTACCTAGAAAACTTCTCCAGTGTGGTAGAACCTCAGAACATTAGCCAAGCTATGAAGGATGCAAGATGGATATAATCTATGAAACAAGAGGTCAAATCACTAGAAGACAATAGAACATGGGAAGTAGTTGACTTACCACATGGAAAGCATAATGTGGGATCCGTGTAGATAATAAATTTGGTTCGAAATATTGCAACAATCGTTGCATTTTATATTGAATATTTGAGTGTACAATCTCTATGATTCCTCTGATTCTACTTTTCGAGTACAAATTCAAGGGCCTTTGATCTTGATCTTGTATTTGAATTTGATTTATTCGTCGCGAACGCTTTGATTATTTCCACGAATTTTATGACGAACAAGTAGCCTTGATCTTGAATGTCTTGTGTTTGATTTGACTTTGTTCTTGAACTTGAACTTGATTTCTTGAACTTGAACTTGAATATGATTGCTTGAACTTGAACTTGATTTCTTGAAACTTGAACTTTATTGCTTGAAGCTTGAAACTTGTGGAGGAATTTGCAATGTTTGATCCACGACCTCTTTCTTGCTTCTCGTTATAACTTCTCGTATCTTTTATGAGTTATGAAGACCCCTATTTATAGTTGTGGAAGAGAAGAGTTATGATAAGAACAAACTCTTTCCGACCAATCAAATTGAAGTGTGACATGACCACATTTGATTGGCTAGAACATGTCACTTGCACACGTGGTGCAATTTCATCGGCCTGTTAGTGTGACTGGGCATGCTTTTCCATTTTCACACGTGGCATGGTCGCATTGGCTCCTCCGCTTGACTTGGTGTGCCACATCATTTGACATGTGGCACCGAATTGGGCATCTAGGAATATATGTAACGACTCGGCCGGTCATTTTTGAAATTTACGCCCCGATACCCAATTAACTGTTTCCCCTAAGTTCATTTCTACTATTGTGGTTTGTCGGGATGTTCGGTTTTGGAATTTGGAGTGTTTTGGGACACTTAGTCCCTAAATGAGAGCCTTATAGTTGAAAAATGGCCCGTATTTAGAATAATGTTAAGACAACCTCGGAACGGAATCTGATGGTTCCCTTGCTCCGTTAGGTGATTTTGGGGTTGGGAGCGCGCTCAGAATATATTTTGGAGGTCTATAGCTTAATCCTTGCTCCATAAATATATTTTGTATTTATGGTTGAGGTCTCGGGGGCCTCGGGATGTTTTCGGAAGGCGAAACGGAAGAAAAATTTGAAGTTGTAGCAGGTTTTCTTCTGCCTTCTGTTGTTTTCGCTTCTGCAAAGCTTAGACCGCACAAGCGAGTTCGCAAAAACTGAGGGAGGTGCGCAGATGCGAAAAATGTAAGCTGTGTTTGCAGAAGCAAATGGGTAATCGCTTAGGCGAGCCCGCATAAGCAGGCTTATGCCCGCAGAAGCGAGTCTGGGTGGATGGAAGCTTTCCGCATAAGCGAATAATTTCTGTATAACCAGTCATCGCAGAATCGACTTTGGACCGCATAAGAGGTCTTGGGCGAATTAAGGTAGAGCCGCAGGAGCGGTAGCTTCTCCGCAGAAGCGGGATCGCAGAAGCGACCCCAGTGCCGCAGAAGCGAAAATCACTGGAGGGTTTAATGTCAGTCTAACTCGAAAATTTCAGAACATTAAAAATATTGGACGCTTCGAACTAGGAGAGGATTTTAGCGATTTTGAGGAGGAAATCAAGGGGAATCATCAGGTAATCAGTCATGGACTAAATTTATGTTAATATATTGTTAAACCACGGATTCAACCTCTGAACATAGAGGATTAGAGGTGGGTTAATGGAGGATTTTTGCTCTAAGCCTAGGTTTTTGAAAATCATTGATTTGAATAGGAAAACAGAGTCCGATTTTGATAAATTTATATGGTTAGACTCGTGAGAGTATGAGGGTTCTAAAAACGTAAAAATATTTTGATTCCGAGCAGATGAATACAGGGGTATTTTTGTCATTTCACCCATTCCGTGCCGTAACTTTAATTTTATAACTGTAATTAGTTACTTGCGACGTTATTTACACTGTGTAATTGGTTTGACTAGATTTGGGCCACTCGGAGTCGGATACCTCCTAGTGACCAGGCCCGGGCGACTGTTTACCAAAACACAGGTCTCCGCAAAGTCGTAAGACCATGTATGGGGGCTAACGCCTGCCCAGTGCCGGAAGGTCAAGGAAGTTGGTGACCTGATGACAGGGAGCCGGCGATCGAAGCCCCGATGAACGGCGGCCATAAATATAACGGTCCTAAGGTAGCCAAATTCACGTGGCAAAGGGAGTCATTTCTTAGCGATTTTGTACCGGGATTGAGGTAAGTGGCTTGTCTAACCTTGTGTGGGGAATTTTCTCCCCATATCCAAGAGATCCTCGGGATACCAAGAGATCCCTGAATTATTTATGTGGATACCAAGAGATACCAGAATCTTTATTGAGGATACCAAGATATCCTCAGGATACCAAGAGATCCCCGAACGATTTATTAAGGATACCAATAGATCCTCGGGATACCAGGAGATCCCCGATGTTAAATATCTGGTTGTGATTTAAACCTCTATTCACTGATTGTGTTGTTCTATGTTATTGTTTTACTTATTTTCTTGTTGGATTTTTTATGCGATTATACTCATATTGTCTCCTCAATATTGTGAGTACGTGATTTTTGCCCTATACGAGAATTACTCCCAAAATGTCAAAAATAAAAGAGTTTTTGCATTTGTTTGCAATATTTGTGGATTACATGTTCTTTTTCTTATTGTTTGCATTTGTGTGCCCATGTCTATTTGTTTAAATTAATAAAAAAAATATATATATATATATATATACCAAATATGTTGCATTTATATTTGTAAGATTAGTTCCGTACTTAGAAATAGTTAAGTTTATTTTTACGAAAATGAAAAATCATAAAAATGTATTTTTCGCATTTCTTGTCATTTTAATGTACAATTGTAGGATTTGGTATTTAATTATGTTAATTGTTAGTAAAAAAATTAATTATATGGGTTACAAGTTAATCTGATTATATATATATATATATATATATATAGTCTAGTTTTAGGAAATAAAGAGATAAGGAAATCAGATTTGGGCCAGAACCTAGTCCGAAACCAGGCCCAATCGAGTTATCCCTGGTCCAGTCCAATTCATCCTCAAGCGTGGCCGTTCATTTCGAATTGATCCTATGGCCACGATCTCCCCTATCACCCGTTCAGGAGGCATCGATCTGGGCCGTTTGATTCAGTTGATCTAACGGCCAATACCATATCACTACGACCCGAGTTTTAGCCCGACCCAGTCTACCCAAAGACCAACCCGGCTTCAACTTAACCAAATGGCATCGTTTGAATAAGTGGGATGATCCAGACCATCGATCTCTTTGGATCGAACGGCCAGGATTCAATCCCAGCCCCGCTATATATTCCAATCTCCTACCCAGCCCCCCCTTAGCCAGACCCCTACCTTCATCGTCTCTCTCAGAGACAAGCTAAGTCCCACCGCCTCCGCCGCACTCCGCCCGCTGGAAATCGCCTCACGGCGGTTTCGGTAGGCCAATGTCTCCCAAATTTACACCGTAGAATCTCCCAAGCCCCCTCTACATGGATCCGTTAGTCGTTAGTCTCAAATGTTGCTCGAACGTCTCGAATATTCGTTCGAAGGTCGCCGGAACTTGAACGTTCATCCCAAACCACCTCAAATTCACACCAATCACTCCTCACACCTCCCCCACACCCCTACTGACCTTGGTTTAGTTCGAATCTTACCCGAAATGTTAAAGCCCTAAATTCGAGCCCCAAGAACCCTAGTTTTGAAGAAGCCCAATTCGAGCCGGATTAGTCGTCAATTGAAGTCCAAGGGACTTTAGTCTAGGTGTTCTCAATCGAGAACATCTCGATTAAAGCCCATTTGGCTTCAATAGTTCCAAACCAAGTTCGAACTTGGGTCGGCGGATTCGTTTGAGGTAATTCATTTCCCTTACGATTTCTGTTTGCATTCCGTATTTGTATTTGTGTTTTAGTTTTAGAAATTTTTAGCATTCTTATACTCTTCCCAATGGACCTTTTATTCGGTCAATTCAATCTTCACCAGTTTGTTTGATTGTAATGTGGTAATTGCTTCGTATGTCTGGTTTATTTAACGTCGACAAATTAATTACCTTGTATGTTTGCTCATTTCTTGGTCTGCCCGTATGCAATTTATTAGTTTGTGATTTGTTGTTTGTTTGATTTTGGATTAAGGGTTAATTGGATACAGTTGGTAGGACTTAATTAGTATTAGTTCTTTAATCTCCTGCCCATAAGAGGGACTAGTGGAACCTGCTGTACAGCAGGGTATCCCACTAGTCTCATGCTATCAATTGTTTTAATGTAAAACCCATACGAGGACACTTAATAGTGGGGGTTCAGAGAATATGATGGGCTGGGGTTTAGTTTAAGGGGTGGCACCATTAGGAGCTGATTTTCCAAAACTATATAGAAGAGGGACGGGCAGTGGAGATAGAGATAGAGATAGAGATAGAAAAAAGAGAGCAGACTCTGGAGAGCATTGGGAAACACAGAGAAAAAGATAGACAATTTGGAAGAGAGAAAGGAGAAAAACATTCTGGTTTGCTTTGTTTCATTGTGTCAATCCAGTTTGCTGTTCTATTGGATTGGTAGAACAGTCTTAGGTGTTGGTCGATTCAGTCACACTCCCTTTTTGATTTATTATTCATTGGAACTCCATAGGGGTGTTTAAGCTGATTTCAGTCAGTCTTTGGGTCCATTTGAACTATATTTCGATATAACATTGGCCTGTTGAAGTCTTCAAGTATCCGTTAGGTGTTTCTGAAAGTAAAACTGGTCTATTTGAGCTGCTTGGGGTGTCATTCTTGGTTCATCCGACATCACTGGATAGCATTTGGTTGATTTAAACATTAAGTTTGTGTTTGTTGACGTTCATGGGTTTTCTCTGTCAAGTTGATGCTGTTTGGCTTTCTTAAAGTTGCCCCATTGCTGTGATCGTTTACTATTGAAACTGCTGTTCAAGTTGTGTTGTTGCTGCCGTTTAACCTGAGCTACCACTGATCCTTCTCTGCATTTTTGGTTGTTTGAATCCCAGGTACTCATTCTCTGTGATCTATTCCATGTAACTAAGAGCTGGAAGTTGCAATGCAGATGTTCTTTGGTGTTATTAAAATTGCTCCCTGTTAGCTTCTAGTTTCTTTTTAGCCATTTGATTAGCTGTGATAAAAAATGTATTGGCAGTAGGAATATGGGTTGTATAATTGGACCGGTGGATTGTTGAATTGGTAATCCTTAGCTGAATTTTAGTACATTCTATAGTTAATTAGTGGTTGATTTCAATTTGTAATGGATTATGGGTAAAAGGGATTATAGGGTAACAGTCATAACCATACAGGCTTAGTTGAATACATGAATGATTAGTGTTAGTTTGAATTAACCAGAATCTCTAAGCGTAATACTTTCCTCATTTTACCTATATATAATGTGTAGCTACAAACAAAAAAAATCTGTTACGTATATCATTATAATAGGTTGTTGCTTTCCAATTGTTTGCATTTTACTAGTTATGAGGACTGAAAGTTAGTATCACTTAGTGTTGTAATGAAACTGGATCGTACATTTGGCATTAAATACGATTCATGTAATGTTGGGATCTGTTACAAACTGAACGGTGTATAGTTCAGATTAGAGTGAATTTGATCGTTAGCAGGCAAGGATTATATTAGCTGTCACTTAGCATGACTGAGAAGATTAAGATGATCAAACATTGATAGAATAATTTCTATCTCCACCCGTATTTTGTCATGTCAAAAACTGTAGTTGATTCTAAAATTTGATAACTAACTACCATGTATAATTTTAAGATAAAAATTTCAAATATAGAGAAACAGAAATAGAAAGCTTAGCATACTTTAGTTGGGCCTTTAAATAATAATGAGGCGATCCTCACTAAACCAAAACACATAATGGCGGGGCCCTCAAATTAGTTGCTATAAAAACTTAGACTCGGGAAGATCGTTTAACGAATTTCATGATCTTTCCCAAAGTTAATAAAGACGATAGACTCTTTAGGCGCGATTGGTAAATAAAATTATTTTCCTAAATACGGGTGCGCATTTATGTGACCCAAATCACTCTCGGCAAATCTGAAACGCATTAAGATCACAGGCGCACTGGTGGCGGTGTGATTCGAGATGTGTTTTCGTGACGTCGTAATTCTTCTAAAAATCGAAAAGCGGAACATAAAAAGAACATAGATAAAGAAAGACAAAAAATAGCAGTTGAGCGACCGTGCTAAAACCACGGAATCCGGGAGTGCCTAACACCTTCTCCCGGGTTAACAGAATTCCTTATCCAGGTTTCTAGCTTCGCAGACTGTAATACAGGGTCATAAATTTCCTCGATTTGGGATTAAACCGGTGACTTGGGACACCATTATTTTCCAAGTGGCGACTCTGAATTAAATAAATAAATCCCGTTTCGATTGTCCTTTAATTGGAAAAAACTCCATTGCGCCCTCTCGGGTGCGCAAAAAGGAGGTGTGACAGCTCTGGCGACTCTGCTGGGGACATATCTACCCAGAACTTCGGTTCAGGGTTTAAGAATTCGAGCTCAGTTAAAATTGTTATTTTTGCTTATATCTGATTTCATTATATGTTTTGATTAATGTGCTATATGTTTACCGCTTTGATATTACGTGAACTGTGTATATAAACTGTGCCGAAAACCCTTCTCTTCTCACCTCCGGGATGTGCTTACTGGTTGAGACTCCCTATTATGTTAGTGTCAATACCTTGAAATAAGGACCAGGCCGGACAAGTTACTAAGCTGGATGACCTTTTGGTTCTCGGTACGTAGCCCTCTCCTCGACCCGAGTTGTCCGCTTGGGTACACAGTCTAGATCATGTACCAAGGTTTTGAGCTTAGAATAACATAACTGCATACCGGATCCCTAGTAGGAAACGCTTATTTGCATCACGTTGCACACAGGGGTTGGGTCCGTCTAGGACAGGCAACCTAATATGAAAAGACCATCCTGCTACTCCATGTTTTAAGCATTTATTTGGACTCGCATAAGAAAAAAAAAGGGGAAAAAGAAATAGTATGGGGAAATAGGTATTTTTCAGAACATACAAAAAATGTGTTTTACCAACAAATCAATAAATTTAGTTTGCTAATAAAAGACGACGGAAGGTTGACTTTGCCAACAAAATGGTTTTCTTAACAAAATGTGTTTTCTTTGTCGGTCAATAAAAGAAAAATATAGTTTGTTTTGACGGACCGAACTACGCGGGTTTGATTCTCACCGGATGTGAGATACGTAGGCAACCCCCGTCGGGTCCAACTTGCCCTTTTTAAAAAAAAAAAATATATATACCAAAATCTTAAAATTTTGAAAAAAAAAATAGTCCAATCATTGCCAGCCAAAATGATCTTCTTCTTTAAATAAATGTGCAGGATGAGCACGATTCGAAATGAACCCTTTTCACTCATGACTAAAATCCCGGTACAAATACGACTATGGTGGGATGATCTAGGCAAAGAAGGGCAGGATGAAGTTAAGAAATATTTGAAAGGTCTCACAGGTCTGCTTGAAATAAAGCCTCGAGGGGATATCATAAGAGCATTAGTCACATACTGGGACTCTGCACACAATGTCTTTCATTTCTCGGATTTCGAGCTTACCCCAACTTTGGAGGAAATAATCGGATACATTAGAAACACCGATATACCATTGGGGCACCAATATCTAATCGCTCCCAGGGTTGTCGCTATACACCGGTTTTTAGATTCACTGAAGATAGCCAGAACGGTACGTAACCCAGATCTAGCACAAGGGTTTTGTACTTTAAGCTTCATCTATCAAAGGTACGGTCATGTGGGAGGTTTTGACAAGCCAGAG
Source organism: Nicotiana noctiflora (assembly GCA_032618575.1). Classification (NCBI taxonomy): domain Eukaryota; kingdom Viridiplantae; phylum Streptophyta; class Magnoliopsida; order Solanales; family Solanaceae; genus Nicotiana; species Nicotiana noctiflora. The sequence goes on from JASVEL010007463.1 coordinate 115,586, forward strand.
AACAAATTATGCAGCAAGGGTAATCGCCAGAAATGGGAGGAGCACAGACGAATTGCCTTCATGATAGCCTTCTTAGGACTTATGGTATTCCCGAGAAAAGACGAGAATATTGATATAAAGATAGCCGGAATTGTCGGTACCTTGCTTGACCAAAGCGAAAGTACTCTTGCTCCCATGATACTATCAGACATATATCGAGCTCTCACAGCCTGCAAAGCCGGAGGAGATTTTTTTGAAGGCTGTAATCTATTGCTACAAATGTGGATGATCGAGCACCTGTGTCGCCGCACCCAATTCTTGAGATATGGGTTGGTTGAGAAAACTTGCATAAGCGAATTCTATACAAGGATTGATAGGACCGTCCTGCCTGAAGGAACCTTGGCGTGGAGGGCGTACTTTCAGGCTCTCAGCGCAAGTCAAATACAATGGACATTGGGTTGGTTACAGATAGACAGAATCGTGTACATGCCAGCGGCTAGGTCCCACTTTCTCTTAATGGGACTTAAGATCATTCAACCTTATGCGCCCCATCGGGTTTTAAGACAGCTTGGGAGGTGCCAGATAATACCCAAAGACGAAGACCTGAGTACCCAGGTTATCGAAATTGGTCCCGACGGTCAATTCCCAGAAGCAAGGGTCCGCCAGATCTGGAGCAAATGCCAATATCTGGAGGCAAACACTTGTGTGCAGGATCGAGCTAGAGGAGAGGTTGTACCCAGATATCTTACTTGGTACAAAGGAGAAACATCGGGTGAAAGACCAGCCAAGAGACCTCACCTCAGGGAATTTGCTGAAGCGTCACAAGAACAATGGGACTGGTTAGCCAAGGAAGAGGTTTACAGAACAAGGATTGGCAAGATAGAGCAACAGGTCCAAGATCTCCAATTTGAAAAGGATATGCAAGCTGCCGCCGACGAAGGAGATAAAAAGAAGTTGGCACAAGAAAACGACTTTTTAAGAGCTCAAATCCAGCAAATGAAAAGGGATGCTGACAGACAGTTGAGGAGTCGATCATACGAAAAATTGATAAAGGGTTTAAAAAACCAAGTTGCCGATGTCCAAAGAGAATTGGAAGAGTCGAAGAACCAAACAATGAGGATCCGTGCCAGCTGGAGAAAGAAGGCACATCAACAGGCACTTTACCTACAACGGGTGGAAGAAGAATACGCTGAGATCATCACTAATCTAAGGGAAGCAAACGTTATCCTTAGGGAGCGGGTTTTCAAGCAAGCCCGGGATGCCAGAGCAGACCTCGACCGTTGCCACAATTTGATGGCCCGACTGCAAGAACAAGTGGACAGGCTCTTAGACCAAGTCACCAACAATGCTCGAAGATTGGGGGGGTGAAGAACCAGCAGATAGAACAGCTACTCAGAGAAAGGGACATGATCAAGGACAGAATTGGAGAAATCGGGCATTATGTCACCATAAAATGGTTAGCTTGTGAACAAATGCCCCGCACCGCCCTTTTTGCTTCAGTTATGGACTACGTTCATCAGATCATGAAAGAGTTAAGGGAACTACACAGGGACCTCACACCAAGGCCCGCGGCAAGGCCGAATGATGCCTCGCGGGCCCCCAGGAACTTAAGAGCACTAGACTTTTGATTAAAAATGTATTTTTGAAATTTTGAGTCAAGTTGGTTGGAATTTTAGTCTCGAGTCAAGCATTTCTCTTATTTTGTTGATTATTGTAAGACAGGTTTTGTAACCATAAGAGTTTTGATATAAGAATTCCGGAATTTCGCCACAATGTTGTTACCAGAACTACGCTCGGTCTGATTCACGCGGGGACGTGATACGTAGGCAATCCACATAAGATTCGACCACCACTAGAAAGAAAGGAAAAGAACATGAAGGTTAATAACAATAAGGTTTTCAAGGATAATTGAAAAAGGGAAAAAGGAAAAAAAAAAGAAAAAAAAAACAAAGAAGAAAAGAAGCTGGAATGACGCATGTGATGAGTACATATAGAAAGGGTTATTTGGTTAGGTGCATTGCATCCAACGTGCTTAACATATCTGTTAAACTCAGTAAGCTAACAAGTTTGTTGATTTCAGAAAAGTTTAGCAGTTGGTTTGACATAATATACTGGCCAGCCACCATTACCATACTAGATCTAAAGGGCCAATTCCAGCAAGCATGTCTAGTTCCGGTAAAAGCCTCGAGGAAGAGAAATCGGAGATACAGATCATGAAAGAAGAGGTAGATCGGTTGAAACAGCAGATAACAGAGATACACCTAGCCTGGGCTAGGGGACAGTCTTCACCAAACCTCTCTACTCTCGCATCAGCTCCAGAACATCCACCCTTTGATCCTTCGACAAGCGCCCCACTCTATCCATACTATCAAGGGGAAAACCCTTATGCCACCCAAGTTCCACCAGCCAAACAAAATCCTCCTCCGGTCACCCCTGTTTTTATGGCACCCCCACCTGCTACTCTACAAAAATCGTCCCGTGAGCCGTATGTTCAAATCCATGACAATTCTTACTATCCCCCCGAGCCTACCTTTAGGGCTCCTAAACCGCATCCACACTCCCCTCACTGGGATAACCCGGCAGAACCAGAAAAGCACTTCCAAAGTTCGGAACATGAGGAAGTTATTAGAAAAGTTAAAAGCCTGGAGCAGTCCTTCAGGAATATGCACGGTTTAGGCAACCAGGTCAGTGTCGCTTACAAGGATCTGTGTCCATTCCCAGATGTCCGGTTGCCAGTCGGGTTCAAAATGCCCAAGTTTGACCTATACGAGGGGCATGGTGATCCAAGTAGCCCATCTTCGAGGGTTTTGTAGTAAAATGCGAGGAGCCGGAGGACGAGACGAGATTCTGATAGCTTACTTCGGTCAGAGTTTGGGGGGATCTGCACTAGAGTGGTACACTAGGCAGGTGGTTTACATGGGATGATTTGGCTCAAGCATTCATTGGCCAGTTCCAGTACAATCTTGAAATAGTCCCAGACCACTTATCATTGCTAAAGTTAGAGAAGAAACCCGCCGAAAGTTTCAGAGAATTTGGCTTCCGCTGGAGGGAACAGGTAGCAAGGGTAGATCCGCCTATGAGAGAGAACGAGATGGTGGATTACTTCCTGCAGACACTGGAGCCAACCTATTTCGGACACCTGGTGACGTCCGTGGGTAAGTCATTCACTGAGGTGATAAAGATGGGGGCTATGATCGAGGAAGGCTTGAAAGCCAACAAGATCATGAGCTATTCAGCGTTGAAAGCCACCACTCAAGCTATCCAAAGTGGTACCGGAGGAGTGCTTGGGAAAAAGAGGAAAGAAGAAGTCACGGCAGTCGAGTCCGGAACATGGTTCAGAAACAGAGGCCCCGCACCCCAGTATAACCCGCCACAACCTCACCACCAAAATTACTTCCACAATCCATATAACCACCCGCAACACTACTATCCGGCACCCGATCCCCATTTTACTGTCCATCACGCCCAGTCATATGCTACACCTCCCGTCCATGCACCATGGCGTGCACCAAACCCACAAAATAATTATCCACCCCCAAGAGCATATAGAAATCCCACGGGCGCGGGTTTTCGTCCGAACCAAGCATTCAAGAGCGATAGGGCGCCAAGGCCAAAGACTTTTACTCCCTTGGGAGAGTCTTACACCAGTTTGTTCCACCGTTTGAAGCAAGTAGGGTTGCTAAATCCGGTCGAGGCTAAGCTACCAAACCCTCTTCCAAAGAATCTGGATCATTCAATAAATTGTGCATACTGCTCAGGATGTCCAGGGCACGACACAGAAAAGTGTTGGAGGTTGAAAACCGCAGCCATCCAGGAACTCATCGACACTCGCCAAATTGAGGTCCAGACTCTAGCGGAGCCTAACATCAACCAAAATCCACTTCCAACTCATTATGAGACCAACATGATCGAGTTGGTACGGGTAGAAGAGGGAAATGAGATCAAGTCTAGTGGGGTAAGAATGAAAAAGGGTCCAAGCCTTGATGAGTCACTCATCTGCAAGAAGGACGTACAAGGGGGATTAGAAGCAGAAAAGGGAAGTGTGAACAAAGCGCCCATGAGGCCAGAGGGAGAAAAAATAGTTGTACCGGGGGCAGCAACCATACCCGTTTTAACTGTAGCGGGTGTTCGAGTGGATCCTTTCATCATCAAGCCAGTAATACAGTTGCCAATAGTTGATAGCAAAGCTATTCCATGGAATTATGATCGGGTCACGACAACCTACAAAGGAAAAGAAGTTAAAGAAGAAGTCTGCGAAACGCAAGGGTTGACCCGTTCAAGGAGATGTTTTTCCCCTGCGGAATTGAGGAAGACCACTCTGGAAACACTGAAAAAGCCGGTAACTGACGAAGAGGCAGAAGAATTCCTGAAAAAGATGAAGCTGCATGATTATTCTGTCTTAGAACAGCTGAAGAAAACCCCTGCGCAAATCTCATTGCTGTCCTTGCTGATACATTCTGAAGAACACCGGCAAGCTTTGATGAAAGTTATGAATGAGGCCCACGTACCTGATAAAATCTCAGTGAGTCATTTGGAGAAGATCACCAATAGGATCTTCGAAGCGAATCAGATCACCTTCACCGATGACGAGTTGCCCGAGGAAGGCACCGAGCACAACAAGGCTTTATATCTTACGGTAAAGTGTGAGGAGTCGGTGGTCAGCAAAGTCCTGGTCGACAATGGGTCCAGTGCGAACATTTGTCCTATCTCTACACTATACAAGTTGAAAGTGGATATCGGCAGGATACACAAGAACATCATATGTGTCCGAGGGTTTGATGGAGGAGGCAAGGCATCGGTCGGGGACATAGTGTTAATCTTGACAATCGGACCAGTGGAGTTCACCATGGAATTCCAGGTGCTGGACATGGTAGTTTCATATAACCTTCTGATAGGGCGACCGTGGATCCATGCCGCAAAAGCAGTTCCATCCAGCCTACACCAACTAGTCAAGTTTGGGTGGGACCAACAGGAGATCGTAGTCCATGGAGAGAATGATCTACAACCAGGCACCATCGTCCCCTTTGTTGAGACAGAAGAGGATGTTGGGCCATAGGTATACCAGATCTGCGATGTGGTATCCGCCAACCGAGTTCCAGAAGGGGAATGCATTCCCAATGACAGAATAATTACCGCAGACGTCATGGTGGCTCATGAAATGCTGAGAAACGGTTTCGTACCCGGCAAAGGTTTAGGTGCATCTCTGCAAGGAATCATACAACCGGTTTCTGTGGTCGAAAATGTGGGAACCTTCAGCTTGTGATTCAAGCCAACATCAGAGGACATCCAGCGAGCCAAGAGGAATAAGCAGAAGACATGGGTGCTCCCGAAGCCTGTTCCGCGCCTTTCCCGATCTTTTGTCAGGTCTGGAGTAAGAGGACATCCGACGACAAAGGTTCCCAGTCCTATGGTTAGGCCAGACGAAGAGTTCTTAAGAAAATTCTAGGACCTATTCGCAGATGTATGCATGCTAGAGGATGGCGAAGGATCCAGCCATGCCGATATACAGTTTGTGGGATCGAAAGCAAAGTTGAATAATTGGAAGGCTACCCCTCTCCCTGTCTGTAAGGAGTCTTGGTAGTTTGTTTTGGATTGTTTTCTTTCGAAATTTTGTGTTGGGATTGTCCCCGAAGTAAAATCCGTTTGTTTTAGTTCGTTTTGATTTGAGTTCGCAAGTTTGTTTTTCCTTGTACTGTTCCCATTAATGAAATTTTGTTCCTTTCGTTTCTAATTTTGTTTATTTTCCTTCTTTTTACTTTTCTGAGCAGCTTTCTTTCAACTGATCTTAATGATATGGCGTGCTTAAAGATTAATCAACCCAGTCTAGAAAGTCAATCGGGTTTGGAAATAATAACGCATGGAATAAGAGGTGACGAGAGTGAATCGAAATACGGCGATGATGAAGCCGTAGAAGAAATCGGTGAAGAATTAAGTCACTTCGAGGAAAAACCCAAACCAAATTTAAATGATACAGAGGCTGTTAATCTGGGGGATACATATGACGTCAAAGAAACCAGAATAAGTGTCCATATTGAACCCAACCTGAGAGAAGAGTTGATCAAAACACTCATGGAGTTTAAAGACATTTTCGCATGGTCGTACGATGACATGCCAGGACTCAGCACTGATCTAGTGGTTCACAAATTACCCACTAACCCGGCATGTCCTCCCGTCAAGGAAAAACTGCGGAAATTCAAGACGGAGATGAGTGTAAAGATCAAGGAGGAAGTAACCAAGCAGTTGCAGGCAAAAGTCATTCGTGTCACTCGATACCCTGAATGGTTGGCTAACGTAGTACCGGTGCCAAAGAAAGACGGGAAGATCGGAGTATGCGTGGACTACCGCAATCTCAACAAGGTGAGCCCTAAGGATAATTTCCCACTTCCCAATATCCATATCCTGATTGATAATTGCGCCGGACGTGAAATCGGATCCTTTGTGGACTGCTACGCGGGATATCATCAGATCTTGATGGATGAAGAGGACGCAAGAAAAGACGGCTTTCATCACACCATGGGGGACTTATTGCTACCGGGTGATGCCGTTCGGTTTGAAGAACGCAGGGGCAACATACATGAGGGCGATGACTACGGTATTCCATGACATGATACACAAGGAAATTGAAGTGTACGTGGATGATGTGATCATAAAATCTAGACGTCAAGAAGACCACGTTGCCAACCTCAGGAAGTTCTTTCAAAGACTTCGAAGATATGATATCAAGCTCAATCCGGCCAAATGCGCATTCGGAGTTCCATCGGGAAAGTTGCTAGGATTCATCGTCAGCCGACGGGGCATTGAGTTGGACCCATCCAAAATCAAGTCCATTCAGGAGCTGCCCCCGCCAAAGAATAAAACAGAGGTAATGAGTTTGTTGGGAAGGTTAAATTACATCAGTAGGTTTACTGCTCAGCTTACAGCAACATGTGAACCCATATTCCGTCCGTTGAAGAAAGACGCTGCGATAGAATGGACGACAGAATGCCAGGAAGCGTTTGACCAAATCAAAGGGTATCTGTCAAACCCACCCGTACTAGTTCCGCCTGAACCGGGTAGACCCCCGATTCTCTATCTAACGGTCTTGGAGAATTCGTTTGGCTGCGTGCTGGGGAAGCACGATCTTACTGGCAGAAAGGAACGGGCCATTTACTACCTTAGTAGGAAGTTCACGGTCCACGAGGTTAAGTACACTCATTTGGAAAAGACATGTTGTGCTTTGACTTGGGTAGCCCAAAAGCTAAAATATTATTTGTCTTCTTACACCACTTACCTCATCTCGCGTTTGGATCCATTGAAGTATATTTTCCAGAAGCCTATGCCTACAGGGAGGTTAGCAAAATGGCAAATATTACTTACAGAGTTCGACATCATATATGTGACAAGGACGGCTATGAAAGCTCAAGCCCTGGCCGATCACTTAGCTGAGAATCCTGTTGATGACGGATACGAACCTTTGAGGACGTATTTTCCGGACGAAGAAGTATTGCAAATTGATGGGTTGGAATTAACCGAGGATCCAGGGTGGAAGCTTTTCTTCGACGGAGCGGCGAACGCAAAAGGAGTCGGAGTAGGGGCTGTGCTTATCTCTGAAACAGGACATCATTATCCTGTTACTGCTCAACTGTGTTTCATTGTACCAATAATATGGCCGAGTACGAGGCATGTATCTTAGGGTTGCGATTAGCGGTGGACATGGATGTACAGGACGTCTTGGTCTTGGGGGACTCGGACCTTTTGGTACATCAGATTCAGGGAGAATGGGAAACCAGAGATTTAAAGCTTATCCCGTATCGTCAGTGTTTGCATGATCTGACTAAGCGTTTCTGGTCAGTGGAATTCAAACACATCCCAAGGATGCATAATGAGGTTGCCGATGCTCTAGCTACTTTGGCGTCAATGCTACATCACCCGGACAAGGTTCGTGTCGATCCGTTACATGTTCAGGTTCGAAATCAACATGCTTATTGTAATGTGATAAAAGAAGAGATAGACGGCGAGCCATGGTTTCATGATGTCAAGGAGTACCTCAGGTTAGGAGTATACCCAGAACAGGCAACTGGAGATCAAAAGAGAGCTATTCGACGATTGGCGAACAGATTTTTTCTTAGTGGAGGGGTGCTGTAAAAAAGAACCCCAGATTTGGGATTGTTGAGATGTATAGATACAAGTCAAGCAACAACAGTGATGACAGATATACACTGCGGAGTTTGTGGGCCACACATGAGCGGATATGTATTGGCAAAGAAGATTCTTCGAGCAGGATATTACTGGCTCACTATGGAGCGTGATTGTATAAGTTTCGTGCGAAGATGCCATCAGTGTCAGATACACGGAGATTTGATTCATTCTCCACCGACTGAATTGCATACAATGTCGGCACCATGGCCGTTTGTTGCATGGGGTATGGATGTTATTGGACCTATAGAACCTGCGGCTTCCAATGGTCATAGGTTCATTTTGGCAACGATCGATTATTTTACCAAGTGGGTGGAGGCCAAAACCTTCAAATCAGTGACCAAGAAGGCGGTGGTGGATTTCGTACATTCCCACATCATCTGTAGGTTTGGAATTCCAAAGATAATCATCACGGATAACGGTGCCAATCTTAACAGCGGATTGATGAAAGAGGTCTGCCAACAGTTCAAGATTACACACCGAAATTCCACACCATATCGTCCCAAAGCAAATGGCCCCAAAGCAAATGGTGCGGTTGAGGCAGCAAATAAGAATATAAAGAGGATATTGAGGAAGATGGTAGAAGGGTCTAGGCAATGGCATGACAAGTTACCATTCGCACTGTTAGGTTATCGCATTACCGTCCGGACTTCGGTAGGTGCAACTCCTTACTTGTTGGTGTACGGGACTGAAGCAGTAATACCAGCAGAAGTTGAAATTCCATCCCTCCGAATTGTCACTGAAGCTGAGATTGACGACGATGAGTGGGTCAAAACCCGATTGGAGCAATTGAGTTTGATCGATGAAAAGAGATTGACAACAGTATGTCATGGCCAATTGTATCAAAAGAGAATGGAAAGATCATATAACAAGAAGGTACGTCCCAGGAAATTTGAAGCGGGACAGCATGTGTTGAAGAGAGTTCTACCACATCAGGCCGAAGCAAAAGGCAAGTTCGCTCCAAATTGGAAGGGACCATTTGTTGTGACTAGGGTATTATCCAACGACGCGCTATGTCTAACTGATATTGAGGGAAGATGCACTGATATGGCTATCAACTCTGACGCAGTCAAGAGATATTATGTGTAATTCTTTAATGCATTTGTCAACGTTTGGTTTTGTTTGTTTGTATTTGGCATTTTTCGGAGAGTGAAATGACAGAGGCAATTTTTTTACTACCCAAACACTTTAACCCTTGTTTTCCTCTTTGAGCCTTAATTATTCTTTCATATACCCTCTTTCGGAATCATCAAGGAAAATGCGTAACAAAATAGGAAAAGAAACAAAGAAAGGACACAAGAAAAAGTGAACTACGTTTGACCTGATTCCTCAAGAAGGATACGTAGGCGCCACACGGCTCGGTCATAATAAAATAAGAATCAAAGATTCCCCAAGCAACAAAACTGGGGCAGAAGACATGTTTCGTTTGAAGATAGTGTGGATTTCGAAAGTTGTAATGAGCTACCCGTTGAGGTTAAATCCCTTTTCTCTAGCCTCGTACACTAAAACCGCATTAATGACCAAAAAGACCTCTCGATCAGTATTTGAGAAATGCCAAGCCACGCAAATGAAAGCCAAGAAGGACACTCCGATCCTCGGCTGGGTCCAAGATTCGCAAGCTAAAAAATGGATAGCCATTTAGAGGGAGTTTCGTGGATAATACCCCAGCCTGGAAAGAAAGCAAAATGAGAGAGTCTTAACGGTGAAAACCCTCGCGGGCACCTTAAGGCGAAGAAAGCTAAGAGAAACAAAATGAGAGAGTCTTACGGTGAAAACCTTTACAGGCACCCTAAGGCGACGGGAGGTCGAGAGAAATGAGAGAATCTCATTAGTGAAAACCCTTTGAAGGGCACTATGAGGTGACAAGGCGAGATGGTTACCAGGTGTCCGCATGAGACAAGGTTGGGAAATTCGTTTGCTTCTAGCAAAACGCGACCATCAGAAAGTGATTGACATAAATAGACTGGATAGATTAATCTCAAAGGCGCGGCATAACCATTGGATCAGTTACACATTCAGATAAGTTTTTCCCAGTTTTTGAGTTCAGAAAAGTTTTCCCTTTCTTTTGTCATTCGCGGTCAGCATTCTTTATCTATCATTTTTCTCTTCTTTTGTTTTCGAAAATTGACTTTTCAAAGCTTACTACCAAGTCTCCCAAAGCGGTACAATGAAGATGAATAGGCGTGGAACGAGGCAATAAGGCAAAAGTCGTTCCGATATTAAGGTTAGAACGACAGGTTGATAGGAAGGTTCACGGGAATTATGGAGTACGATGGACACATATTACACATCCGGAAGATGATTTCTCACAACAGATCATCGACTAAAAGGGTCGGACCAAACCGAAGGTTGGAATAAAAGGAGAGATGAGAGACCATCCGTGGAAAGAGCACCATCCCCAGCAAGTGTCAACGTCGTCCCCAAAAGTTCGAGGGAGGCCAAGCAGCCTGAAAGAGAAAAGGAAAATGGCCCCCAACAAGAGTGGCACGACCACTCACTGCGTTTTGAAACTAACAATTTTTCTTTGATTTAAAGCAGGAAAAGAGGGTTCGTCGGCAGAAAAGCATGCCGCGTAGAAGGTCATCAAACTGGGGTAGAAAATTTTCCCCCATTGCAAAAATTTTCTTGAAAACAAATACCCAGTGGATAAGGATAACGAGATTTCGGGAAATACCAGTTCTGAGCAGAATAGTTTTGAGAGAGGCCAGACAACTCGCGGGGGGTGATCTTTGAGCCTGGTATCATCCCCAGCAGTTGTTGGGAAAATGAAACACTAACTTCGAGATTCCCCCAGCAGCATTATATCCCATAAGTGTTTCAAGGAAGCAGAAGCGTGAGTCCCGGAGGAGGTCCGGGAAGAAGGAAAAGGAAAAGGGGTCCCCCGCCGGGGTAATCCTCAGTTAATGACATTTCAATCCCCGGCGAGTCCGAGAGAGAACAAAGGGTGAAAGAAATAGAAAAAGAGGAAATACTTCCCCAGCAGCATCATCCCCAGCAGGTGAGTAAACAGTTCCGAAGATATCTCCAGCAGCCAAAGGAAAAGTAACACGACCCCGTGGGAAAGAAATTCCAAGACAAGGTAATTCAGAAGAAAAGGGTGGACCAAGAGACGATGCATGAAGAAGAAAATGGTGCAGGGAACAAAGGAAGGCGATAAGGATGGGATGAAATTAGTGAGTTGTAGTTGAAGTCAGGGAGCCCGCCTGAAGAATGGAGTGGCGATTTAATTTTGAAGTTGTAGTTGAAGTTAGGGAGCCCGCCTAAAGAATGGAGTGGCGATTTATTTTGAAGATTGTAGTTGAGGTCAGGGAGCCCGCCTGAAGAATGGAGTGGCGATTTAAATTTGAAGTTGTAGTTGAAGTCAGGGAGCCCGCCTGAAGAATGGAGTGGCGATTTATTTTGAAGATTGTAGTTGAGGTCAGGGAGCCCGCCTGAAGAATAGAGTGGTGATTTATTTTGAAGATTGTAGTTGAGGTCAGGGAGCCCGCCTGAAGAATGGAATGGCGATTTATTTTGAATTCGTAGTTGAAGTCAGGGAGCCCGCCTGAAGAATGGAGTGGCGATTTATTTTGAAGTCGTAGTTGAAGTCAGGGAGCCCGCCTGAAGAATGGAGTGGCGATTTATTTTGAAGTTGTAGTTGAAGTCAGGGAGCCCGCCTGAAGAATGGAGTGGCGATTTATTTTGAAGTTGTAGTTGAAGTCAGGGAGCCCGCCTGAAGAATGGAGTGGCGATTTATTTTGAAGTTGTAGTTGAAGTCAGGGAGCCCGCCCGAAGAATGGAGTGGCGATTTATTTTGAAGTTGTAGTTGAAGTCAGGGAGCCCGCCTGAAGAATGGAGTGGCGATTTATTTTGAAGTTGTAGTGGAAGTCAGGGAGCCCGCTTGAAGAATGGAGTGGCGATTTATTTTGAAGTTGTAGTGGAAGTCAGGGAGCCCGCCTGAAGAATGGAGTGGCAATTTTATTTTGAAGTTGTAGTTGAAGTCAGGGAGCCCGCCTGAAGAATGGAGTGGCGATTTATTTTGAAGTTGTAGTTGAAGTCGGGGAGCCCGCCTGAAGAATGGAGTGGCGATTTATTTTGAAGTTGTAGTTGAAGTCAGGGAGCCCGCCTGAAGAAAGGAGTGGCGATTTATTTTGAAGTTGTAGTTGAAGTCAGGGAGCCCGCCTGAAGAATGGAGTGGCGATTTATTTTGAAGTTGTAGTGGAAGTTAGGGAGCCCGCCTGAAGAATGGAGTGGCGATTTATTTTGAAGTTGTAGTTGAAGTCAGGGAGCCCGCCTGAAGAATGGAGTGGCGATTTATTTTGAAGTTGTAGTGAGAGTCAGGGAGCCCGCCTGAAGAATAGAGTGGCGACTTATTTTGAAGTTGTAGTTGAAGTCAGGAAGCCCGCCTGAAGAATGGAGTGGCGATTTATTTTGAAGTTGTAGTGGAAGTCAGGGAGCCGGCCTGAAGAATGGAGTGGCGATTTATTTTGAAATGGTAGTTGAAGTCAGAGAGCCCGCCTGAAGAACGGATTGGCGATTTATTTGTGAAGTCGTAGTTGAAGTCAGGGAGCCCGCCTGAAGAATGGAGTGGCGATTTAGTTTTGAATTTGGTTGAGGAAAGCGGTTGAGTGTAACGGAAATCCCCAGCATGAATCCGAGTTCGTAATCAAAAGGAAGGCAACAAGGATCGGAAAGACGGGTTCAGACTTCGAAGGAGAATAGTTCGAAGATCACAAAGAAGGGACCAATGGTTGGGGTCCGGCAATCAAGATAAGCCGAAATACCGATTGTCAGAAGAGAAGAAGCATGTGAAGAAAACATCAGAGCCAGCAGGATGGCAGGGAACACGACAAGATCAAGTTGAAAAGATAAATAAGAATCCGCAATACTGTAATTTAGTATAGCTTCTTATTTTGGTTTAGCACGGTGTAATAAGGAGATTAGTTAAGCAAGTGGCAACAGCAGCAACAGCAGTAACAGCAAGATCACAGCAGTCATGGTAGTCCCAGCTACCAAAACTTCCCGAACTACATTGACCTGATTCCCTTTTAGCCAGGGATATGTAGGAGACCTCTTGAAGCAAGGTTCGGTCAAACTTTTCCCAAAAAATGCTTCATACGGAGTGCTTGAACGGGAAAAAATCGCTCGTATCCGCTCACTTATCTTTGCAAGAAAACTCTTCATGTTTCCGCGCAAAGAGGGGCAGCTGTGAGCACGTGATTTTTACCTTATACGAGAATTACTCCCAAAATGTCAAAAATAAAAGAGTTTTTGCGTTTGTTTGCAATATTTGTGGATTACATGTTCTTTTTCATATTGTTTGCATTTGTGTGCCCATGTCTATTTGTTTAAATTAATAAAAAAAATATACATATATACCAAATATGTTGCATTTATATTTGTAGGATTAGTTCCGTAGTTAGAAATAGTTAAGTTTATTTTTACGAAAATGAAAAATCATAAAAATGTATTTTTCGCATTTCTTGTCATTTTAATGTACAATTGTAGGATTTGGTATTTAATTATGTTAATTGTTAGTAAAAAAATTAATTATATGGGTTACAAGTTAATCTGATTATATATATATATATATATATATATATATATATATATATATATATATATATATATATATATATATATATATATATATATATATATATATATATATATATATATATATATATATATATATATATATTATATATATATATATAATACAATATAGAGTCTAGTTTTAGGAAATAAAGAGATAAGGAAATCAGATTTGGGCCAGAACCTAGTCCGAAACCAAGCCCAATCGAGTTATCCCTGGTCCAGTCCAATTCATCCTCAATCGTGGTCGTTCATTTCGAATTGATCCTATGGGCACGATCTCCCCTATCACCCGTTCAGGAGGCATCGATCTGGGCCATTTCATTCAGTTGATCTAACGGCCAATACCATATCATCACGACCCGAGTTTTAGCCCGACCCAGTCTACCCAAAGACCAACCCAGCTTCAACTTAACCAAATGACATCGTTTGAATAAGTGGGATGATCCAGACCATCGGTCTCTTTGGATCGAACGGCCAGGATTCAATCCCAGCCCCGCTATATATTCCAATCTCCTACCCAGCCCCCCCCTTAGCCAGACCCCTACCTTCATCGTCTCTCTCAGAGACAAGCTAAGTCCCACCGCCTCCGCCGCACTCCGCCTGCCGGAAATCGCCTCACGGCGGTTCCGGTAGGCCAATGGCTCCCAAATTTACACCGTAGAATCTCCCAAGCCCCCTCTACATGGATCCGTTAGTCGTTAGTCTCGAATGTTGCTCGAACGTCTCAAATATTCGTTCGAAGGTCGCCGGAACTTGAACGTTCATCCCAAACCACCTCAAATTCACACCAATAACTCCTCACATCTCCCCCACACCCCTACTGACCTTGGTTTAGTTCGAATCTTACCAGAAATGTTAAAGCCCTAAATTCGAGCCCCAAGAACCCTAGTTTTGAAGAAGCCCAATTCGAGCCGGATTAGGCGTCAATTGAAGTCCAAGGGACTTTAGTCTAGGTGTTCTCAATCGAGAACATCTCGATTAAAGCCTATTTGGCTTCAATAGTTCCAAACCAAGTTCGAACTTGGGTCGGCAGATTCTTTTGAGGTAATTCATTTCCCTTACGATTTCTGTTTGCATTCCGTATTTGTATTTGTGTTTTAGTTTTAGAAATTTTTAGCATTCTTCTACTCTTCCCAATGGACCATTTATTCGGTCAATTCAATCTTCACCAGTTTGTTTGATTGTAATGTGGTAATTGCTTCGTATGTCTGGTTTATTTAACGTCGACAAATTAATTACCTTGTATGTTTGCTCATTTCTTGGTCTGCCCGTATGCAATTTATTAGTTTGTGATTTGTTGTTTGTTTGATTTTGGATTAGGGGTTAATTGGATACAGTTGGTAGGACTTAATTAGTATTAGTTCTTTAATCTCCTGCCCATAAGAGGGACTAGTGGAACCTGCTGTACAGCAGGGTATCCCACTAGTCTCATGCTATCAATTGTTTTAATGTAAAACCCATACGAGGACACTTAATAGTGGGGTTTCAGAGAATATGATGGGCTGGGGTTTAGTTTAAGGGGTGGCACCATTAGGAGCTGATTTTCCAAAACTATATAGAAGAGGGACGGGCAGTGGAGATAGAGATAGAGATAGAGATAGAAAAAAGAGAGCAGACTCTGGAGAGCATTGGGAAACACAGAGAAAAAGGTAGACAATTTGAAGAGAGAAAGGAGAAAAACATTCTGGTTTGCTTTGTTTCATTGTGTCAATCCAGTTTGCTGTTCTATTGGATTGGTAGAACTGTCTTAGGTGTTGGTCGATTCAGTCACACTCCCTTTTGATTTATTATTCATTGGAACTCCATAGGGGTGTTTAAGCTGATTTCAGTCAGTCTTTGGGTCCATTTGAACTATATTTCGATATAACATTGGCCTGTTGAAGTCTTCAAGTATCCGTTAGGTGTTTCTGAAACTAAAACTGGTCTATTTGAGCTGCTTGGGGTGTCATTCTTGGTTCATCCGATATCACTGGATAGCATTTGGTTGATTTAAACATTAAGTTTGTGTTTGTTGACGTTCCTGGGTTTTCTCTGTCAAGTTGATGCTGTTTGGCTTTCTTAAAGTTGCCCCATTGCTGTGATCGTTTACTGTTGAAACTGCTGTTCAAATTGTGTTGTTGCTGCCGTTTAACCTGAGCTACCACTGATCCTTCTCTGCATTTTTGGTTGTTTGAATCCCAGGTACTCATTCTCTGTGATCTATTCCATGTAACTAAGAGCTGGAAGTTGCAATGCAGATGTTCTTTGGTGTTATTAAAATTGCTCCCTGTTAGCTTCTAGTTTCTTTTTA
>JASVEL010007464.1:0-55965 GCA_032618575.1 Nicotiana noctiflora
TAAGTGAGCAGTAATGAGAGATTTTTGCCCACTAGCATATTCCGTGAGAAGCATTTTGAAAACCTTTTGACCGCACCCTGCCTCAGAGGTTGGCTACATATCCTGGGCTAAATAGGAATCAGGTCAGTGTAGTTCGGGAAGGTCTGGTAGTTTGACACTACCAAGACCTTGTTGCTGCTACTACTATTGCTATAATCACTCACTAACTCTTTGTTACACCGGGGGATAAAATGAAAAATAAAGAAGCTATTCTATGCTATGATCCTGTGAATTACAACAATTCCTATCTATTCCTTGTCTTCTTGTTCTTCCTTGCTTTTCCACATCTTATGCCACTCATCCTTCTTTATGTTGATTTTTGATTTATTTTTTTATTTATGACATATTGCTTCCTTCCCTTTGATGTGACTTCCAATTGTGTTTGTTCCCTCCAGGTTGATACCTGTTAAAACAAAAAACAAAAACAACGAAAATTTTTCCTCTGCCCCAGTGCGGGGTTTTCCATATGTGTTATGGTGTTACTCATGTTAGAAAAACAATTAAAGATGCAGAAATGTATTCCCTTGTTATACAGGTGGGGGCCTGAACAGAAATTAAAAATGCTGAAATGTATTCCCTTGTTATACAGGTGGGCGCCTGAACAGAAATTAAAACTGCTGAAATGTATTCCCTTGTTATCCAGGTGGGCGTCTGATGCATGAAAAATAAAAAATGCAGAAAATATTCCCTTGTTATCTAGGTGGGCGCCTGATGCATGAAAATGTAGAAAATATTCCCTTGTTATCCAGGTGGGCGCCTGATTCATAAAAATGAAAATGCAGAAAATATTCCCTTGTTATCCAAGTGGGCGCCTGATGCATGAAAATGAAAATGCAGAAAATATTCCCTTGCTATCCAGGTGGGCGCCTGATGCATGAAAATGAAAATGCAGCAAATATTCCCTCAGTTTGATAACTGGGGTGTGAGTTTCGAAAAGACAATACCTCTCTTCTTATTTGGGTAGGTTTCTTGTTGACTGGATTAGTCCTCCTCTGCGAATTCCTCCTTTTATTGCCGTATTTTTTTTTGTGTTTCTTCTTCCACATTGGTCACATTCACTTTAAAGTGATTAGTGAGAATTTGGATCTTTTCGTTCTTGTCAAAATCAGTGAACAACCTTATTAGTTATAAAATTTTGGCAACTAGCATTTTGTTGACTTTGCTTCCGTTGCCTGCCTCTTCATACTTTATTCTGCTCTGCAGCCCTTTGCCAGATTTTCTTCAACCTTTCCTTTGTAATCCCCTTTCTGCTTTTTCCTTTTTTTGTTTCTTTTCTTTTAATTTTTCTTTTGCTTTGATTGCCATCCTCTTTTATTTGTTTTTCTTTTATTTTCTCTTCGACCTAGTGTTATTGCGACTCTTAACACGAGAAGCTGGTAGATAGCTTTCAATGGGAAACTATTTTTTTTTATCAATGAAATGCAGAAAAATATGGATTAAAAGGAGTAAGAGTATTTTGGAGTAAGGACAATTCTTTTCTGGGTATGACGGCTGATTCCTCTAACCATGCCATGTATTTAAATTCCGACCCAGTCTGTCAACCCAAACCAATCTTATTTTGCTATTTTTCTTATTTCAAAAGAATATTCTTTACACTCTCCTTATGGCGCCGGTCAAGGTTTTCACTAATAAGACTCTCTCATTTATTCTCTCAATCTCACAATCGCCTTACGGTGCCGGTTAAGGTTTTCACCGATAAGACTCTCTCATTTTTTTATTCTTTTGATTTCTGAACCACCGGGTACTGTCCATGCCCTGTTTCTTTTTATTTTCATTGTATCGTCATTTTCTTGAAATTGATTAGAAGGTCTTTCTTTGGACCGTAATGTGGCTTTTGGATGGGTTCAGAAAGAAGGGTATAAAGGCTCAAAATTTAACGAGGGTTCAAAAATATTTACAACTCCCGGAATCATAAACATAACTTCTGCCCCAGTTTCAATATTTTGGGAATGTTGAATTTTATTTTTATCATGACCGAACCTCAGTGAGGCTGCCTACTTACCCTTTCGGGATCAAGTCAAAACGTAGTTCGGACTACGTTCATATTCATTATTGCGTCTTGACTTTTTCGATTTTCTTTGTCTTTTGTATGCATTTTTCTTTTTTTTTTTGCATTTTCCTTCTCTATTTTTTTTCTTCTTTTTTTTCCCTTTTTTTTCTTCATTTTTCATTTTTCTTTTGTTGCATCATTAATGATTCTGAGAGAGGGATATGAAAGAATGAAACAAATAAGGCTCAATGGGGATGTCAATGGATAAAGTGTTTGGATAGAGAATAAAATGTCTTCATCATTTCAATTCCAAAATTATGACAAATACAATTATACAAATGAAAAAAGGAATCTGTATCTTTTGACTGCATCTGAGTTGATAGCAGTCTCTACACATTTTCCTTCAACATCTATCAAATATAGAGCTCAGTTGGACAATACCCGTGATACCATGAATGTCCCATGCCAGTTCGGTGCAAATTTTCCTTTCGCTTCAGCCCAATGAGGCAAAATACGTCTCAGTACCAACTGTCCCACTTCAAATTTTCATGGACGTACTTTCTTATTGTATGCTCTGGCCATTATCTGCTGATATAATTGTCCATGATAAGCTGCTGCTAACCTCTTTTCATCAATCAAACTCAATTGTTCTAGCCGGGCTTTTACCCATTCATCATCATCGATTTCAGCCTCAGCTATGATTCGGAGAGAAGGTATCTCAATTTCTGCGGGTATGACTGCTTCTGTTCCATACACCAATGGATAAGGTGTTCACCGATTGAAGTACGTACAGTTGTACGATAACCCATAAGAGCGAACGTTAATTTTTCATGCCATTGCCTTGATCTTCCACCATTTTTTTGAGAATCTTCTTTATATTCTTATTCGCAGCTTCTACCGCTCCATTCGCTTTAGGCCTGTAAGGTGTAGAGTTATGATGCAGGATTTTGAACTTTTGACATGCTTCTGCCATGAGGTGACTGTTCAGATTTGCAGCATTTTCTGTGATAAGCACTTTAGGAATTCCAAAGCGACATATGATATTTGTATGCACAAAATCCACCACCGCCTTCTTTGTCACTACTTTAAATGTCTTCGCCTCCACCCATTTGGTGAAATAATCAATTGCGAACAATATAAATCTATGCCCATTAGATGCTGCAGGCTCTATTGGTCCGATGACATCCATGCCCCAGGCAACGAATGGCCATGGTGCAGACATTGTATGCAACTCATAGGGTGGAGAGTGAATCAAATCTCCGTATATTTGACATTCATGGAATTTCCTCACATACCTAATACAATCACGTTCCATGGTGAGCCAATAATATCCTACTCTCAGTATTTTCTTGGCTAAAATGTATCCACTCATATGAGGTCCGCAGGCTGCCGCATGTACCTCAGCCATAATATTGTCAGCTTGCTGCGCATTTATGCATCTCAATAGCCCAAAATCTGGTATTCTTTTGTATACAACTCCTCCACTGAGGAATCCGTTCGCCAATCGCCTTATAGCCCTTTTCTGATCTCCAGTGGCTTGTTCTGGGTACCTTCCTGTCCTCAAATATTCTTTGATATCATGATACCACGGCTCTCCATCAAGTTCTTCTTCCACGGCAAAACAATAAGCATTTTGATCACGCACTTGTATCTGTAATGGATCTACATAAGCTTTATCTGGATGATTCAACATGGAGGATAATGTGGCCAAAGCATCTGCTACTTCATTGTGCATTCTTGGGATGTGTTTGAACTCTATAGATTGAAATCTCTGGGATAGTTCATGCAGACATTGTCGATAAGGTATCAACTTTAAATATCTTTTCTCCCATTCTCCCTGAATCTGATGTATCAAGAGATCCGAGTCACCCATGACCAAAATCTCTTGAACACCCATATCTATCGCCATCCTCATGCTTCATATTCGGCCATGTTGTTAGTGCAGAAAAATCGAAGCTGAGCAGTAACGAGATAATGCTGACCCATTTCTGAAATAAGCACTGCTCCAATTCCTACTCCCTTACTATTGACGGCTCCATCGAAGTACATTCTCCAGCCTGGCTTATCATCTTGCGCTACTTCTTCAACATTCATTGCCTCCTCATCAGGAAAATATATTTTTAACGGCTCGTACTCAGCATCCACTGGGTTTTCCGCTAATCATCTGCAACTGCTTGTGCCTTCATTGCCGTACGTGTTACATAGATGATGTCAAACTCTGTGTGCAGAATTTTCCATTTAGCAAGTCTTCCTGTAGGCATAGGCTTCTGAAATATATACTTCAATGGATCCAACCGTGATATCAAATATGTGGTATAAGCTAACAGGTAATGTTTTAATTTTTGAGCAACCCAGGTTAGAGCACAACACATTCTCTCCAATTGAGTGTATTTTACCTCATAAGATGTGAACTTTTTACTGAGGTTCTATATCGCTTGCTCTTTCTTTCCCGTCTCGTCATGCTGCCCCAGTACGCAGCCAAAAGAATTATCCAGCACAGTCAAATACAAGATCAGAGGTCTTCTCGGTTCTGGAGGAACTAATACTGGAGGATTGGCCAAATATTCCTTAATCTTGTCAAAGTCTTCTTGGCATTCGTCAGTCCAATTTACCGCAGCATCTTTCTTCAGCAGTTTGAAAATGGGTTCACATGTTGACGTCAACTGAGCAATAAACATGCTGATATAATTCAATTTTCCCAATAAACTCATCACTTCTTTCTTATTCTTCAACGGAGGCAAATTCTGGATTGCTTTTATCTTTGACGGATCCAATTCAATACCATGTTGGCTTACTATAAAGCGTAGTAACTTTCCTGAAGGCACCCCGAAAGCACATTTTGCTGGATTGAGCTTCAGATTATATCTTCGGAGCCTTAGGAAAAACTTTCTCAGGTCTTTGACATGGTCACATTGCTTTTTGGACTTAAAGATGACATCGTCCACATATACTTCGGTCTCTCGGTGCATCATGTCATAAAATATAGTGGTCATCACCCTCGTATATGTAGCCCCAGCATTCTTCAACCCAAACGGCATCACCTTGTAACAATACGTCCCCCAAGGCGTGATAAAGGCTGTCTTTTCTGCATCTTCTTCGTCCATCAGGATCTGGTGATAACCCGTATAACAATCCACAAAAGAGCCAATTTCATGCTTGGCACAATTGTCGATCAATATATGGATATTTGGCTATGGAAAATCATCCTTTGGACTAGCTTTATTAAGGTCCCGGTAATCGACGCACACCCCGATTTTTCCATCCTTCTTCGAAACTGGCACAACATTAGCTAACCAGGTGGGATATTTGGTGACCCGTATGACCTTTGCCTCAAATTGCTTATTAACTTCTTCTTTTATTTTCACATTGATGTCCGTTTTAAACTTTCTTAGCTTTTTTTTTACCAGTCGATATTCTGGATAAATAGGCAATTTATGTACCACCAGATCAGTACTGAGTCCGGGCACGTAATCATAGGACCAAGCAAATATGTCCTTGTACTCGTTGATTTTTCAAAAAGGTAACAAGCATTAGATTCATTTGTTTTTGATGGGATGTGGGATTACAGAAATAAGACAACTTTTGGGGAAATGAAATATTTAAAGCTAACTACCACAACTACCTCCTAATCAAAAGACGAGTAGCTTCCCAATTATTAAGCGTAATGCAGGGTCCCACGAACTGAACATCCATTTTACTTGTTCCCTCACCCATCTCCAACATATTCACATCTTCAAATAGCCTCTCGAACCTTGCTAGGAGTTCCGCATCCGATTTTATTTCAGCGCGACTTGGCATAACAGTCGCCAATTGTCTCCGTGTACTAGGCCTAGTAAAGGAATCGGATAGTTTTGGAATAGGCTTTGGGAGGGACCAACTTTTCTTCTTCATTTTCTTGGCTCTTTGGATATCGGCAACGGTTGGCTCGAAACCCAAATCAAAAGTGTCGTTACTGCCCGGCAGGTGGATTGGATGTGTTATACCTTGTAGAGTTGCTCCTAAGCCTTTCCCTGGTGAGAACCCATTTCTTATCATTTCCTTGGCAACCATCACTGTTGTAGGAGCCACTATGGGAATCGGCATGTTCTCCCCCTCAGATATTTTCTTTACCACCACAGTGTCCATGACTTGATATACCCAAGAGCCCTTATCTCCTTCAGTTTCTTCAAACGGTGTGATAGCATTGCAGACATCATTTTCTCTATACACTATGATCTCCTATTGTTCCCATTCAAATTTTACCATCTGATGTAGAGAGGATGGCGCAGATTTCGCCGCGTAGATCCACGGACGTCCCAATAAAAGATTGTAAGAAACTGTAACATCTAGCACCTGGAACTCCAGAGTGAAGTCCACCGGTCTAATAGTAATCTCCAATATAATATCCCCTATAGTAGTCTTGCCGCCTCCATCAAAACCCCGTACACATAAACTGTTCTGATGAATTCTATCAGGATTGACCTTCAACTTTCCCAAGGTTGAGAGTGGGCAAATATTGGCACTTGACCCGTTGTCCACCAGAACAAGGGTAACTACAGATTCTTGACACTTGACTGTGAGATATAGTGCTTTGTTATGCTCTGTTCCTTCAAGCAGCAGCTCATTATCTGAAAATGTTATCTTATTTGTCTCGAAGATCTTATTCGTGATTTTATCCAAATGGCATACTAAAATCTTCTCGAGCACATGGCTTCATTCAAAATTTTCATCAATGCCTTTCTATGCTCATCAGAATGAATTAGCAATGATAACAAGGAAATGTGCGCGGGCGTTTTTCTCAATTGATCCACTATTAAATAGTCCTGAGCCTTCATCTTTCTCAAGAACTCTTCCGCTTCCTCTTCAGTTACTGCCTTCTTCACATGAGTCGGGTTCTCCTTTACCACTTTTGTCTTCCTCAACTCTTCCGGGCAAAGCATCGCCCGTAGCAAGTTAAACCATGTGTTTCATTGATTTCTCCTTTAACTTCCTTCCCCTTATACATCATTGTAACTTTGTCATAGTTCCACGGTATGGCCCTGGTGTTCATGATTGGCATCTGCACCACCGATTTGATAACCACAGGTTCCACATAAGCTCCCTTCACGGTCAACAAAGGCTTAGCTCCCGGTACTACTACTTTCACAAGCTCAACCACTGATGGTTTCTTCATTGGTAACTCAGCTGATGCTTTCTCCTTTTCAACTTCCCCTTCCACCTTGTTGTTAGCTTTAATCATCATCACTAATTGAGAAGGTTTCCTCTTGCTCTTTCCCTACTCCAACTCTATCATATGCATCTCATGATGGGCTGGCAATGGATTCTGTATGATGTTGGGAGTTTCCGGAGCTTGCACTTTAATCCTCCTAGTATCAATAAGTTCCTGTATGGCGGACTTTAAATGCCAGCACTTTTCTATATCATGTCCCGGTGCCCCGGAACAATCCTCACATCGGACTGATTGGTCTAGATTTCTGGGTGGCGGGTTGGGAATTTTTGGTTCAATAGGGCTCAACATCCCTAGCTCTCTCAAGCGGTGAAAAAGACTGGTATATGACTCCCTTAACGGAGTAAGTGTTTTCTTTCTTTGGTTTCTATCTCCCTTTACTTCTAGATCTGGACGAAAATTGGGTCGATTTGGATTTTTGTATGTTTTGGAAGGCGGGTAGGCATTTTGTGCGTGGTAGACATTTTGTGGAGATGGGGTACACCATGCATGTGGAGGCGGTGGGTAAGGTTGAGCATGTGGGATAGAAAAATGTGGATTAGTGGGAGAATAATATGGTGGAGGTGGGTTGTAGGGTGCTGGTGGATATGGTTGGTATGAGCGAGGTGAATGATGATATGTATTGGGGTCCCGAGACCATGATCTACCTTCGATGACCGCAACTTCCTCCTTCTTCTTCTTGCCAATTGATCCCCAGTTCCAGTTTGTATTGCTTGGTTTGTGGACTTAATATCCGAATAACTCATGATCTTATTTGTCTTTAGCCCCTCTTCTACAAAGCTTCCCATCTTGACCACCTCGTTAAAGGTTTTTCCAATTGCTGATACCAGGTGGCCATAGTAAGTTGGCTCTAAAGCCTGTAGGAAATAGTCCACCATTTCTGCTTCTTTCATGGGAGGGTCTATTCATGCAGCCTGTTCCCTCCACCTGAACCCGTATTCCTGGAAACTTTCTGTGACGACCCAAAGGGTCATCACCTATTTTTCTCACTTGTTCCGCACTGCTGAGGCCTTGTAAACCTCATTTTATGTTGCCTCGATTAACGTGCATGATCCGGGCATGTAGCCGAAAACATTTTGTGATAGAATATGTGAATTCTATGAGAAATTTGACGAAAAATGATATTAATATTGATATAATTGACTTCGGTCAACATTTTTGGTAAATGGACCCGGACCCGAGATCGGACGGTCCCGGAAGGTCCGTAGGAAAATATGGGACTCGGGCATTTCTCCGGAGTCGACTTTTGAGGCCTAGAGCCTAAGATATGAATTTTTCTGTTAAATTGTTTTGCTAAAATTATTAAAGGAAAATGAATTAAATGACCTTGGTATCGGGCTCATATTTTGGTTCCGACCCCCGGTACAAGTCTTAAATATTATATATGTGCTTCCTGCAAAGTTTGGTGACATTTGGATGTCATTTGATGTGTTTTGAAACTTGAGTTCCAAATTTGAAAGTTATGAAACTAAAAGAAAGATAATCATGAACTTGAGGCTTGATTTGATGAAAACGATGTTATATTGGCGTTGTGATCGGACGAGCAAGTTTGTAATATGTTTTTGATGTTGTGTATATGTTTGGTTTGGAGCCCGGGGGGCTCGGGTAAAGATTTGATAGGCCGTGGGAGCAAATTCTGAAAAATAACACAGCTGGTTTTTCACCCAGCTGGTATCTTCGCAAATGCGAAGATTTTATCGCAAATGCGAAGATGGCACACCAAGGCAGTGTTTGCAAATGCGAACCATTGATCACAAATGCGATGATGTCCAGGAAACTCTTAGGTTCGCAAATGCGAACTACACCTCTTCAGTAATCAGCCCATGGTCGCAAATGTGAACTTATTGTCGCAATTGCAAAAGCCCCAGTGACCCAGCCCAGTTCGCAAATGCGAACCTTTTCTCGCAAATATGAGAGCTACAGACCAAAACCTACGGTGTTCGCAATTGCGAACAAATGTTCGCAATTGCGATATCCGCAGCTATGCAAATTTATACTTAAACGAATTTTTGACCTCTTTTCTTTATTCTTTCAAAACCCAACACACCACACACGAACCCTCATGAGCAATACCACTCCAAAACACTGGTAAGTCACTTTTTACTTAATTCTTTCAATTCCTAATATCATTAAACATGTTTTTCAAGAGAAATCAAAGGTTTTCATGGTAGAAATTCTTGTTTTTGGGTAGAACATAGGGTTTTCATGAATTGGGGAATTGGACCTCGAATTGAGGTCCGATTTTGAAACAAATCATATATTTGAACTCGTGAGGGAATGGGTAACCGGATTTTGGTCCGAACCTCGAGTTCCGACCACATGGGGCCAGGGGCATTTTGGGATATTTTGGGGTAAACTTTGAGAAAACCATTTTTAAGCATCGAAACTAAGTTATATAGTATTTATTAATGTAATGGAATCAATTGTGATTAGATTCGAGCAAGTTGAAAGCGAAAATTTGAGGTAACGCTATAGTTGAAGGATAATTTGGACTTCAAGGCTAAAGGTAAGTGTTTGATCTATCCTAGCTTGAGGGAATAGGATTATATGCTATGTGCTATGTGATCGAGTGCGGTGTATGGGCTATGGTGACGAGCATCCATACACTGGCATCTAGCATGACCGTGAGTCATTGTTGATATTTATTGTGAGATATTTTAAAGATGAAATCTTGAGCCCTTGCCGGGTTGTGAACTTGAACACTATTTTCCCTTGCCGGGACTTATTGTAAAGTGAAATATTGTTTTCCCTTGCCAGGACCTTGTTGTGGTGATTGTTGCGTCCCTCGCCGGGACGGTTCATGATTATTGTTTTCATTCTTTGCCCTTAATTGTGATTGTTTTTTGGGTGAGGAAGAGTGGTAATACAGGAAAGGTGATGCAGTGCGTTGTTTACTGATTTTGCACGAAGGTTAATGCCGAACCTTATACTATTGATTATGCACGAAGGGTAATGCCGTGCCTTGTTATTGATTATGCATGAAGGATCATGCCGTGCCTTGTGATATTGATTATGCACGAATGAACATTCCGTGCCATTGTTATTTGAACCATGCACGAAGGATCATGCCGTGCCATGGATGTGAGGATGAGAGTAAAAGCACGAAGGGTGATGCCGTGCACTTTTATTTGCTTATTTGGTGAGGATGAGAGTAAAAGCACGAAAGGTGATGTCGTGCAACTATTTGCTATTCCTTGTCTTGATATTAACTGCTTCCATCATATTCTGATCCTCATTATTGACTTAATAGTTGTTGCAATTTATTGTGTTTCCCCTTTTATGATACTTCTTGTTGAAATTGTTACTTGATATTTCTTGTTATCTTGTGGTGTACATGTATATAGAACTGCACAGGTTTACATAGGTGTCTGGTCCTAGGATTGTCACTACTTTGCCGGGATAGGCTAGGCACTTACCAGCACATGGTGTCGGATTGTGCTAATACTGTACTTCTGTGCATTTTAGCATAGGTCCAGGTTTTGATCAGGAGCAGCAGCAGTAGAGGCTTGCGTGGGAGTTGAGCATTCCGAGATCGAGGTAGCTTGTAAGCTTCCGCAGGCCCGGCGTCTGTTCCACTTATTTATGTTATTTGCTGTAGTCTCATTGTTTCGAGAGAAATAGATATATGTTATTTTCCTTCGGACCTTTATGTGTAGTATTCATTAGTAGTTCGTGAGTTGGTGAATCCACGTCTTGGGTAGAGGATTTCATTATTGTTTTACCTTGGTATTATTTATCTTTATTTCGAAAGTCTTCCGCATTTATTAAATTGAATATTATCTCTCTCTTGTTATTAATATGAGTATAAATTAATGATACGAACATGATAACATTGAATGTAGTGGCTTGCCTAGCTACCACGAGTAGGCGCCATCACGATCCCGATGTCTGGGAAAAATCCGGGTCGTTACAAGTTGGTATCATAGCTCTAGGTTACATAGGTCTCACCACGCACGAACAAGATTAGTAGAGTTTGAGAGGTAGGTACGGAGACGTCTGTACTTGTCCTCCAGAGTCTATTGAGTTAGGAAAGAGTCTCTCATTTATCCCTTCTTGTCGTGCGATTTGTTCCTCAACTACTGATCGAATTTCTACTCTGTCCTTTCTCAGATGGTGAGGACACGCGCTTTTTCATCCGCTGATCAGCAGCCTGAGCCCCAGGCAGCTCTTGTGAGGGGCAGAGGCCGAGGCCGTATCGAAGGCCGTGGTAGGGGCAGAGCTCAGCCTCCGACAGCTATTCCATAGGTGGATCCTCATGTTGAGATTGGTGAGGAGGTTCCAGTCCTAGCCGCTCCAGTGGGCCCAGCTCAGGTCCCAGGGGAGGCGTTATTTACCCCGGATCTTCAGGAGGCTCTAGTCAGTATAGCGGGTTTTATGGACAGCGTTGCTAGAGCAGGCTTTATTACCAGTTGCACTAGCCACTTCTCAGGCTGGAGAGGGACCCAGACTCCTATTGCTCGTACTCCGGAGCCAGTAGCTCCTCAGCCTCGGGCACCGGTGGTTTAGCCAGCTGTGGCCACTTAGTCAGGTACCACAGCTCAGGCCGGATATGGGGCGGCCATGACTTCTGATTCTTTGTGGAGACTTGATCGGTTCTCCAAGCTGTTTACCACCACCTTCAGCGGTGCCACATTAGAGGATCCTCAGGACTTCTTATTCAGTTGCCATGAGATTCTCAAGACTATGGGGATAGTGGAGTCTAATGGAGTTGACTTCTGCACATTCAGGCTTTCAGGATCCGCCAAGACTTGGTGGAGAGATTACTATTTGACTCGACCAGCAGGGTCCCCGGCTTTATCATGGGTCCAGTTTGCAGAGTTATTTCTGGAGAAGTTTCTCCTTGTTACTCAGCGGGAGGCACTTCGGAGGCAGTTTGAGCGCCTCCAGCAGGGTACTATGACTGCCACTGAGTATGAGACGAGATTTGTTGATCTGGCACGTCATACGAGGGTAATACTCCCCACAGAGCGGGAGAGGGTCCGCAGGTTTATTGATGGGCTAAATCAGCCGATTAGACTTCAGATGGCTCTAAGGGTTGGGATTGATATATCTTTTCAGGAGGCAGCTAATGCAACTTGTAGAGTTGAGATGGCTCTTGCTCGGGGAGGTGGTTATCTTTCAGACAAGAGGCCTCGTCATTCCGGCGAATTTAGTGGTACTTAATCTGGAGGCAGGGATTCTTTTGATAGGGGCCAGTCTTCCATGCCTTTTCAGTCAGCCCTCCAGGCTTCACAAGGTGGTCCAGGTGATCGTAGGGTTCATGAGCAGTATTCAGATCAGCCTCCCATTAGTGCCCAGCCTCTTTAGAGTGTTCGTGGGGGCTATTCAGGTCGTCAGGGCCATCAGCCCCATCAGCTAAAATGTTGCTACGGTTGTGGTGACCCAGGTCATCTTGTTAGGTTTTGCCCTCGAGCGACGGGCGACACTCAGCAGCGGGGTCCTCATCCCATAATTCACGCCCCAGCTGACCCTCAGCCTGCCCAGCCAGCCTGAGGTGGGGGTAGAGATTGTATAGGTGGAGGTCGAGACCGTAGAGGTGGAGACCATCCAGCCAGAGGTAGAGGTCAGCCAGTGGATGACCGTCCTAGAGATGTAGCTCAGAGGGCAGGTGCTTATCCCCGATTTTATGCTTTACCAGCCAGGCCAGAGGCAGAGGCATCAGATGCCGTGATTACAGGTACCATTCTTGTTTGCGACAGAGGTGCTTCAGTATTATTTGACCCTGGGTCTACATATTCATGTGTGTCTTGTGTCTTCCTACTTTGCACCGTATCTGGCCATGCCTAGCTATGCCCTGGATATTCCAGTTTATGTGTCTACACCAGTGGGTGACTCCATTGTAGTTGACCGGGTGCATCGTTTGTGCGTAGTTATTTTTGGGGGTCTTGAGACCCATGTTGAATCTGTTGCTATTAGACATGGTGGATTTCGATGTCATATTGGGGATGGACTGGTTGTCCCCATACCATGTTATCTTACATTTTCATGCCAAGACCTTGGCCTTGCCAGAATCACCCTGACTAGAGTGGAGAGGGACCTCAAGCCACTCCGTTCGCATTGTTATTTCCTATGTTAAGGTTCGACGCATGGTCGAGAAGGGGTGTCTAGCTTATTTGGCTTATGTTCCTGATTCCAGCACGGAAGTTCCATCTATTGATTCAGTTCCGATTGTACGGGAGTTTCCCAAGGTTTTCCCTTCAGACCTGCCAGGCATGCCACCCGACAGGGATATTAATTTCTGTATTGATCTGGCACCGGGCACTCAGCCCATCTCTATTCCACCCTATCATATGGCCCCGCCGGATTTAAAGGAGTTAAAAGATCAGTTGCATGACCTTCTAGAAAAGGGCTTTATCAGGCCTAGTGTTTCCCCTTGGGGAGCACCCGTGTTATTTGTAAAGAAGAAGGATGGCTCGATGAGGATGTGTATTGATTACCGGCAATTAAACAAAGTGACGATAAAGAACACGTATCCACTGCCGAGGATTGATGATTTGTTTGACCAGCTCCAAGGAGCGAGGGTGTTCTCAAAAATAGACATGAGGTCGGGCTACCATCAGCTGAAGATAAGGGCAACTGACATTCCTAAGACAGCCTTTCGCACTAGATACAGGCATTATGAATTCTTGGTCATGTCCTTCGGGTTGACCAATTCCCCAGCAGCGTTCATGGAGTTGATGAATTGGGTATTCAGGCCTTATTTAGACCTGTTCGTGAAAGTCTTTATAGATGACATCCTGGTATACTCCCGCAGCCACGAAGAGCACGAACAACACCTCAGAGTGGTTCTTCAGACTCTGAAGGATAATCAGTTATATGCCAAATTTTCGAAATGTGAGTTCTGGTTGAGTTCGGTGGCATTTTTGGGTCATATCGTATCAGTGGAAGGTATTCAGGTGGACCCAAAGAAGATTGAGGCAGTCCAGAAATGGCCTCGACCAGCTTCAGTGACTGAGATCTGGAGTTTCTTGGGGTTAGCAGGTTACTACCGTCGATTCGTAGAGGGGTTTTCTTCTATTGCAGCCCCGATGATCAGGTTGACCAAGAAGGGTGCCCAGTTCCAGTGGTCAGATGAGTGTGAGGCGAGCTTTCAGATGCTCAAGACAGCCTTGACTACAGCACCAGTGCTGATACTACCTACGGGTGCAGGGCCTTATAGAGTTTACTGTAATGCATCCCGCACAGGGCTTGGAGCAGTATTGATGCAGGATGGTAAGGTTATTGCTTATGCTTCGAGACAGCTAAAAATTCATGGGAAGAATTATCGAGTTCATGATCTTGAGTTGGCAGCAGTGGTTCATGCCTTAAATATCTGGAGGCATTATCTATATGGTGTGACGTGTGAGGTGTACACGGATCACAAAAGCCTACAGTACTTGTTCAAGCAAATGGAGTTGAACTTACGATAGCGGAGATGGTTAGAGTTGCTGAAGGACTATGATGTCACTATCCTATATCACCCAGGTAAGGCCAATGTGGGGGCCGATGCATTGAGTAGAAAGTCTGCCGGCATGGGTAGTCTTGCCTTTATCCCGGTTAGTCAGAGACCATTTGCTCTAGATGTCTAGGACTTATCCAACCAGTTCGTGAGACTAGACATTTCTGAGCCTAGCAGGGTGTTAGCCTGCACGGTCGCTCGTTCTTCTCTATTAGAGCGTATTCGTGAGAGGTAATTTGATGATCCTCATTTGCGTGACTTGAGAGATATGGTACAGAGGGGAGGTGCCACGAAGGTAACTCCAGATGATGACGGAGTGTTGAGATTGCAGGGTCGAGTTTGTGTGCCCAATGTCGAGGGGATTCAAGAGTGGATCTTAGAGAAGGCCCACAGTTCGCAGTATTCTATTCACCCGGGTGCCGCGAAGATGTATCAGGATTTACGGCAGCACTATTGGTGGCGGAGGATGAAGAAGGACATCGTTGCGTATGTCGCTCGGTGTCTAAACTGTCAGCAGGTGAAATATGAGCACCAGCGGCCTGGTGGTGTATACCAGAGAATCGAAATTCCCGAGTAGAAATGGGAGAGGATCACTATGGACTTCGTTACTGGACTTCCTTTGACTCGGAGGAAATTTGATGCTATTTGGGTCATTGTTGATAGGTTGACCAAGTCAACACACTTCATTCCAGTATCTGTCTCTTACTCATCAGAGAGGTTAGCGGAGATTTACATCAGGGAGATTGTTCGACTTCATGGGGTGCCGATATCTATTATCTCTGATCGGGGTACGCAGTTTACCTCGCAGTTCTGGAGAGCGGTCCAGCAGGAGTTAGGCACCCAGGTTCCGCTGAGTACAGCTTTTCATCCTCAGACGGATGGCCAGTCCGAAAGGACTATTCAGATTCTAGAGGATATGCTTAGAGCCTGTGTTGTTGATTTCGGAGGCTCGTGGGACCATTTTCTACCATTAGCGGAGTTCGCCTACAACAACAGCTACCAGTCTAGCATTCAGATGGCCCCGTATGAGGCATTTTATGGTAGGCGATGTCGGTCTCCGGTCGGATGGTTTGAGCCGGGAGAGGCTCGGTTGTTGGGTACAGACTTAGTACAGGAGGCCTTAGACAAGGTCAAGACTATCCAGGAAAGATTGCGTTCAGCTCAGTCCAGACAGAAGACTTATGCGGATCGTAAGGTTCGAGATGTAGATTTCATGGTTGGTGAGCGGATATTGCTCCGAGTGTCGCCTATGAAGGGCGTGATGAGGTTCGGGAAGAAGGGCGAACTCAGCCCTAGGTATGTTGGTCCATTTGAGATTTTGGACCGAGTGGGAGGGGTGGCTTACAGACTAGTTCTGCCACCTAGCTTATCAACCGTGCATCCAGTTTTTCATGTATCTATGCTTCGGAGGTACCACAGCGATCCCACACATGTGTTAGATTTCAGTACTGTCCAATTGGACAATGATTTATCCTACGAGGAGGAGCCGGTGGCCATATTAGACATGCAGGTTCGACAGTTGAGGTCGAAGAGTTATCCTTCTGTGCTTGTTCAGTGGAGAGGTCAGCCTCCTAAGGCATCGACCTGGAGTCCGAGTCTGATATGCGGAGCCGCTACCCGCATTTGTTCCCCGACTCAGGTAGTTCCTCTCTTGTCCGTTCGAGGAAGAACGGTTGTTTTAGAGTTGGAGGATGTGACGACCCAAAGGGTCATCACCTATTTTCCTCACTTGTTCCGCACTTCCGAGGCCTTGAAAACCTCATTTTATGTTGCCTCAATTTATGTGAATGATCCAGGCATGTAGCCAGAAAGATTTTGTGATAGAATATGTGAATTCTATGAGAAATTAGAAGAAAAATGATATTAATATTGATATAGTTGACTTCGGTCAATATTTTTGGTAAACGGACCCAGACCCGTGATCGGACGGTCTCGGATAGTCCGTAGGAAACTATGGGACTTGGGCATGTGTCCGGAGTCGAATTCTGAGGCCTAGAGCCTAAGATATGAATTTTTCTGTTAAATTGTTTTGCTGAAATTATTAAAGGAAAATGAATTAAATGACCTTGGTATCGGGCTCGTATTTTGGTTCCGACGCCCGGTACAAGTCTTAAATATTATATATGTTCTTCCTGCAAAGTTTGGTGACATTTGGATGTCGATTGATATGTTTTGAACCTTGAGTTCCAAATTTGAAAGTTATGAAACTAAAAGAAAGATAATCATGAACTTGAGGCTTGATTTGATGAAAACGATGTTATATTGGCGATGTGATCGCACGAGCAAGTTTGTAATATGTTTTTGATGTTGTGTACATGTTTGGTTTGGAGCCCGGGGGGCTCGGGTAAAGGTTTGATAGGCCGTGGGAGCAAATTCTGAAAAATAACACAACTAGTATTTCACCTAGCTGGTATCTTCGCAAATGCGAAGATGGCAGACCAAGGCAGTGTTCGCAAATGCGAACCATTGATCGCAAATGTGATGATGTCCAGGAAACTCTTAGGTTCGCAAATGCGAACTACACCTCGCAAATGCGAGGCCTTCAGTAATCAGCCCATGGTCGCAAATGCGAACTTATTGTCGCAATTGCGAAAGCCCCAGTGACCCAGTATAGTTCGCAAATGCGAACCTTTTCTCGCAAATGCAAGAGCCACAGACCAAAACCTGATGTGTTCGCAATTGCGATATCCGCAGTTGTGCAAATTTATACTTAAACGAATTTTTGACCTCTTTTATTCATTCTTTCAAAACCCAACACACCACACACGAACCCTCAAGAGCAAAACCACTCCAAAACACTGGTAAGTCACTTTTTACTTAATTCTTTCAATTCCTAACATCATTAAACATGTTTTTCAAGAGAAATCAAAGGTTTTCATGATAGAAGTTCTTGTTTTTGGGTAGAACATAGGGTTTTCATGAATTGGGGACTTGGACATCGAATTGAGGTCCGATTTTGAAACAAATCATATATTTGAACTCGTGAGGGAATGGGTAACCGGATTTTGGTCTGAACCTCGAGTTCCGACCACGTGAGGCCAGGGGCATTTTGGGAAATTTTGGGATAAACTTTGAGAAAACCATTTTTAAGCATCCAAACTAAGTTATATAGTATTTATTAATGTAATGGAATCAATTGTGATTATATTCGAGCAAGTTGAAAGCGGAAATTCGAGGTAAAGCTATAGTTGAAGGATAATTTGGACTTTAAGGCTAGAGGTAACTATTTAATATATCCTAGCTTGAGGGAATAGGATTATGTGCTATGTGCTATGTGATCGAGTGTGGTGTATGGGCTGTGGTGATGAGCATCCATACACTGGTGTCTAGCATGACCGTGAGTCGTTGTTGATATTTATTGTGAGATGTTTTAAAGATGAAATCTTGAACCCTTGCCGGGTTGTGAAATTGAACACTGTTTTCCCTTGCCAGGACTTATTGTAAAGTGAAATATTGTTTTCCCTTGCCGGGGCCTTGTTGTGATGATTGTTGTGTCCCTTGCCGGGACGGTTCATGATTATTGTTTTAATTCTTTGCCCTTAACTGTGATTGTTATTTGGGTGAGGAAGAGTGGTAATGCACGAAGGGTGATGCCGTGCCTTGTTTACTGATTTTGCACGAAGGTTAATGCCGTGCCTTATATTATTGATTATGCACGAAGGGTAATGTCGTGCCTTGTTATTGATTATGCACGAAGGATCATGTCGTGCCTTGTGATATTGATTATGCATGAAAGAACATTCCGTGCCATTGTTATTTGAACCATGCACGAAGGATCATGCCGTGCCATGGATGTGAGGATGAGAGTAAAAGCACGAAGGGTGATGCCGTGCACTTTTATTTGCTTATTTGGTGAGGATGAGAGTAAAATCATGAAGGGTGATGCCGTGCAACTATTTGCTATTCCTTGTCTTGATATTAACTGCTTCCATCATATTTTGATCCTCATTATTGACTTAATAGTTGTTGCAATTTATTTTGTTTCCCCTTTTATGATACTTCTTGTTGAAATTGTTACTTGATATTTCTTGTTATCTTGTGGTGTACATGTATATAGAACTGCACAGGTTTACATGGGTGTCTGGTCCTAGGATTGTCACTACTTTGCCGGGATAGGCTAGGCACTTACCAGCACATGGGGTCGGATTGTGCTGATACTACACTTCTGTGCGTTTTTGCACAGGTCCAACTTTTGAGCAGGAGTAGTAGAGTATTTCATGGGAGTTGAGCATTCCGAGACTGAGGTAGCTTGCAGGCGTCCGCAGGCCCGGCGTCTCTTCTATTTACTTATATTATTTGCTGTGGTCTCATTGTTTCGAGACAGACAGATATATGTTATTTTCCTTCTGACCTTTATGTGTAGTATTCATTAGTAATTCGTGAGTTGGTGACTCCGCGTCTTGGGTAGAGGATTTCATTAGTGTTTTACCTTGGTATTATTTATCTCTATTTCGAAAGTCTTCCGCATTTATTAAATTGAATATTATCTCTCTCTTGTTATTAATATGAGTATAAATTAATGATACGAATAGGATAACGTTGAATGTAGTGGCTTGCCTAGCTACCACGAGTAGGCGCCATCACGATCCCAATGTCGGGGGAAAATCCGGGTCGTGACATTTTCCTCGGGTTTCTTCTCCATTTTAGTCAACGATAGCCTGTCAGGGATAATCTCTAGATTGTATTGGAAATGGTTGGTAAATGATTGAGCTAGGTCATCCCAGATGAACCACCTAGTATGATCCTCTCGAGTATACCATTCCAATGCTGAACCACTTAAGCTATGGCTAAAATAAGCCATAAGTAACTCGTCTCTTTCCCTTGCTCCGTGCATTTTACTATAGTAACCCCTCAAATGGGCTACTGGATCCCCGTGACCGTCATACATATCAAACTTGGGTAACTTAAATCCGGCTGGGAGCTGTACCTCCGGAAACAAGCATAAGTCTTTATACACAACACTCACTTGGCCTCCTAGCCCTTGTATGTTACGAAAGGACTATTTAAGACTTTTCATCTTACGGGCCATCTCTTCCTGTTCCAAATTTATGACAGGCTTTTCCTCTTCTGACATGTCTATGAGAGGTGTTTAGGAGTCATGTTACTTGAATGTTGGTTCTGCTGGATAATAATGAGTATCCTGAACATGGAGCACAGGTTCGCTGGAAGATTGTGTAGAGCAGCAGGTGGCGGTGCCACGTATACTGGACCAACCTGAGGTGGTGGTGGTGGAACTTGTTTGGACAATGGTGGAGGTGCTTGTGAAGTTGTAGCATAGTAATGTGGGTAAGTTGGGTACGTGGATGATGAATTCATAGTGGGTGGTTCAGGATTTGGGTTTGTAGGAGGTACGTATGGTGGGTTAGCTGGATAGGAAGGCAAAGGTTGACCCCTCGACCAGGCCAGGTACATCTCCGACATTTTCTGTTTTAATTTGTACATCTCTTCCTTCATACTTGCCACGTCCACAACTTCTTCCTCTTGTACCAGATCCGTAATAGTGGGCTCGGTTTCCTGAGTCACTGCTTTGGTCATAGCTTTTGAACGTGTATTGTAGCTGTGATGTGCCAGAATGCCAGTTGCCAACTGAAAATCCGATACTCATCAATAACAAAACTCGTTAATAGTTAGCTCATAAGGGGTAAAATATCACAATTAAGAATCACAACTTTTGCCTTAATCATTATGCATCATCCCGGCATTATTCCTCTTTGAACCACCGGTTTTCTTATCACCTTTGTTTTTCATTGCTTTTCTAATTTGTTTCTTTTTCTTGTTTTCTTCTTTTTCCATTTCTATTTTTCTTTTTTATTTTTTTCTTCATTTTTGTTTTTTCGTTCCTACATGTTTGCCTATCGCCCAGACAACTTGTATAAAAATGGAAGAAAATAACAACAACTTCTTTTGAATTTTTTCATTGATACTCGAAACATCGGTTATAAATGATGTTGTACTACAAATGCAGAAGAAAAATAGAAATACAAAATGCATGCCCTATGAATACATAAAAGCTCCTACTGCCCGTGAGACATCGTTCGGTCTTGCTGCGGGCCTATATGCTAATCCACTTTGGGGTTTGTCCAGGTCGGTCATTACTTGCTTTACAAAGAACTTTACTGCTAATGTGAATGTTGATTGGGATATATCTTCACACAATTGGCATTTTCTCATGATGTACTGAGCAATGTTGACGATTCTTTCCCTGATGACCCCTTTTTCCTGAAGCAACCTACCAATCTGTTTGGCACGAGCGTCTAAGGTTTGCTGGTTCTCTTTTTGTAGTAGTTGTAGCTCCAATTCTAACCGAGCCATAGCCATATAGCAATGTTATCTCTCTACTTCGAACTCTTTGGTTTGTTTGCTACTTTTGACTTCGGCTGCAATGATTTTCTTTCTCAATCGGGCTACCTCGACCTTGTGTTCATCTTGTAATTGCTGAACCATTCGAACTCTTTCTTCAGCATTTTTGGCCAACTATTTTTGAACCCCGACTAACTCCTTTTCAGCTTTATCAAGATCAAAGCTGTAGTCATTCACTTTGCACCAAAGATTTTCAATCAATTTCTCATCTCGGGCTAGGCGAACTGGGGTTTCGGCTGCAGTTTTCATCTTCGCAATTTGAGCGTTCAAGATTTCATTCTCTTTTCTCAGCTGTTTCTTTTCTCTCTCATTGGATGCCGCCGGTAAGCTGCTCTCGAATTTGAGGTATTGGAATTTTTCTCTCTAACAAGCTAATTCTGGCTCGGTACTCATTTTCTTTGCCCACCCAATCTTTGTGTTCCTTAGACTGCTCGGCCAATTCTTAAATGTGAGGCCTCTTCATTGGCTAGCAGTCAACGATCGAAAGTATGTAGTCCAACCTTTTGCTCCTTCTGGCAACTTAACTTCTTTTGTTCTCATTAAAACTCTTCAATGCATGATTTTTTAGTTGACCCATAACGCGAGAACGGAGGGTGACGGCACAAATGTTTTATAAACCATATCTGGAGAATCAAATTGCATCCCTCGAAGAAGTCATGCCCTGCTTTACAGGATGTGAGGGCACGAAAGATATCAGCTACAATCATCGGTGCCAGTGTGCTATTATCTTGTACAAGAAGAGTACTGGCAACCCCGGTGACCCTTATATCAATATTTCCATCTTTCCTCAGGAATATGACCAATCCCAGGAATGCCACTATAAAAGCAAATCGCCTATGCTCTTCCCACTTGACTTGGTTAGATTTATTGCAGAGCTTGTTCGTAGGGTCGTTAAATCCCCCAATATGACCATATTTGCAGTAGATGAAACTCAAAGTACAAAATCCATGAGCCAAGTCTTCATTATGAACGTTCCTCGCGATTTCTAGGGAATCGAGGAATTTATGCACTGTAATTGCCCTCGGAGCCACCGGGTATTTATCCTTCAGGGGAACCTCACCTTTCCCGATATAATAAGCAATTTCTTCTAATGTAGGAGTGAGCTCAATATCTGAGAAGTGTAGAACATTATGCGCAGGATCCCAACAAGCAATGAGAGCCCGAATGATGTCACCACGGGGTATTATGTCCATCAACCCAGTAAGATCTTTCAGATATCGTTTGACCCTAACCTGTCCCTCTTGGCCCAGATCGTTCCACCATAGCCTCAACTCCAAAGGGATTTTGTTCATTAAAGCAAAGGGTTCATTTTGTACTGTGCTCATCCTGCACATTTATTAAAGGCGATTTTATTCAGGAAAAGGAAAATATTTTTTCAAAGACAATTTTAAATTTTTGAAAGAATTAGCCTTTCCGGGCTATTTATTTTAAAAAGAAAAAGACATGACTTCAAAGTGGCCATTTTTGCAAAAACAGCCTTCCGGCGTCCTTTCGGAACATTCGGCTATTTCCAAAAACAGCAATCACTTTGGTTTATTGAAAACTAAAATTCGATATTTTTGGTCATTTTCTAAAAGGGTGGTTGGACCCGTCAAGGGTTGCCTACGTATCCCACCTAGTGGTGAGAATCAAACTTGCGTAGTTCGGTCAGATTATTATGTGACCAATTATTTTAACTGTATTACTCCACCTATTTTCAAACTTTCTTTTCAGATTCTGATAGAGTTTCGCCAACATTACAATACTTTCTATTCTAGAATTTTCTTTCTTTTTATTTTTTCAGGAATTTTGCCGGTCCGCATAACAATCCAGGACAAATAAATGCAACATATAATATGCTCGGTCTTTTGATTACCGGGTCACCTGTCCTCGACGGACCCAACCCCTGTGTTAAGTCTCCTAAGTCAGATATGATGCAAATAATCACTCCTAGACCTAGGTTCAATATCATGTTGTTTCATATGGTGCTAGACCGTGTACCCGAGTGGACAATTCGGATCGAGGAGGGGGCTACGTACTGATGACCCGCGGGGTCGTTCGTCTTTGTAACTTATCCGGCCTCTATTTCTTATTGTGGTCTGACTTAACAGAAAGGGGAGTCTCAACCAGTAAGAACATCCCTGGAGGTAAGAAGAGAAGGGTTTTTGGCGCAATTCTATATATACAATCCACGTAATATCAAAACGGTAAACACGTAACACATTGATCAAAGCATATAATGAATTCAAATAACATAAAGAACGATAATTCAATCGAGCTCGAATTCTTAAACCCTGAACCGGAGTTCTGGGTTGCTTATCCCCAGCAGAGTCGCCAGAGCTGTCACACCTCCCATTTTACTACCCTCTATTTCTAGAAAAGGAGAATAAGGTATACCTCGTTAATTACCAATACACCTGGGAAGTAATATAATAATAACAACGAGGAAGGAGTTTTTCCACTTTCAAGAAAATCGGAATGGGATTTTACTTAGAGTTTCAGAGTCGCCACTTGGGAAGATAATGGTGTCCCAAGTCACTGGTTAATCCCGAATCCGAGGAAAATTGACTATGTTTAAATAGTCCGCGGAACTAGAAATCCGGATAAGGAATTTTGTTAACCCGGGAGAAGGTGTTAGGCACTCCCGGATTCTGTTGTTTTAGCACGGTCGCTCAACTGTCATTTTTGACTTTATTTGATTTCGTTATATGCTTTTACAACATGTTCATGTTTCATTTTTAATATTTTAATGACTTGCGACGTCGCGAAAACGCATTTCGAGTCACACCGCAACCAGTACGCCTGTGACTTTAACACGTTTCAGCTTCGTCGAGATTTAAGATTTGAGTCACATTAGATGTGCACTCATATTAAGGAATGTATATTTAAAATCGTGCCTATAATGTTTAACGGCTTATTATATTAGGAAAGATCGTGGAATTTGCTAAACGGTCTTCCCGAGTTTATCACTTATTAACATTCATATGGGGGCCCCGCGTATTTTGTCCTTATACGAGGCTCGTCTCGTTATTTTTAGAAGTCAAATCCTAATAAATACTACATTTTCTATTTTTTTGTTTTTTCCCTAATTATTTTGCTTGTATTGTATTTTCAGAACCAGTCCAGGCCCATTATTTCCGTTTCCAGGCCTGGACGTTTATGGACTTGAATTTAATAGTCCGGCTCACATAACTGGGTTCTAGAACCCCAGAATATGTTAAAATTGCTATCTAGAGACCCATAGATGAGTCCGATTAGATCTGGGCCTATACCGTCTATCGAGCCCAGACCAGTCGAGAGAAACAAGAAACAAAATTGAGATTTCACAACCACTATTCAAACGCTCAACAAACCGTAGATAAAATTAACCAATGACATTTATTTCATAAGAAACAGAAGTACAGGTTTAACAATATTAATTCTGAATCCTAATTATCTATCACTAATTGAACTTGAACAATAGACTATTGTCTCATCTAATTTAACAATGATACGTTACTTAACTATGGGAATTGAATCATTATTGACCACTAATTGTAACTCATGCTATTCTGGGGTAATAATTATCGATTACTAATAAAACTTAAACAATAAGCTACTAATTTCCGCTGTCTCGAACAATGATATGATACTTAACTGTACAAATTTGAATTGTCGTTAGTTACTAATTTCTAACTTTCACTGTTCTAAATTGTTGTTAACTAATTGATGTGAAGAAACAGACTATAACTAAGTTGATCATTCTTAATTATCACATTCTAATTCATGAATACTAATGTGATTATTATTTAGATTACAAAACTATTTTTAACTAGGTGAATTGATTTGACGAGTTAACCTGTTTTTAAACTAATTTTAGGGTGATTATGTCTACATGTACTCTACACTATTCTATCTATTACATTGTTCCGGTTTCATACATATTCATTATTACAAACATTCCTATCAAATTACAAAGGATCTAACATGCGATAAACATAAGAATTCATGAAATACAACAGCAAATTTCTTCTGAATAACTCATGGTATTTTCATTTCCTCAATCAGATGGCAGTTACATATTTGGATAGAAATTGTGTACCTGATTCAGCAAAGGGAAACTTATAAGTCTAGGATGCAAAGTAAGATGAATGATAGTCAGCGATCATAACAGCACAATCAATAGAGAGCAAATAACAGCAGAACAACAATAACACAGTCGAGTATAATCCTCAGATCCAGCAGATAAGCAAACCAAGGAACAAAATTGAAGGAAATCCAATAGAATCCAATAGTATAGAACATCAGAAGATCCTAGTTTAATTCCAGAACTTGTCCTCGACTTAACTCAAAATTTTACTCTTTATTTATGGTGTATAAATCTCAATTTTGTATTTTAGAATGTTTTCTCTGAATTTCTAGAATCCAGCCCTTTTTCAGGCTTAGATGAAGCCTATTTATAGGTGTTTTAGGTGAAATTTTGAGGGGCAAATTCAAAAATCTTATTATAAGTTCCCTCCCCTAATTCTTTTATTAATTACAGTTTGGTACCCCATTTTCAGGCTCGAAATGCCTTCCAGCCCTTGCTGGAAGGTTCTAGGGAATTCTTTTTGCTTCTTTTAAGGGCATATTACTATGGTGCCCTTACTTGCTAAGGTTTTTCACAGATATGCTTTTTTACTAGGCCTGATTTACCCTTTATTTTGTGTTGAATTACAGAAATACTAAGCCTGAAAGTCTATTTTGTCCCTATAGCCTCTATTGAATTCACATGTATACCATTTCCTATTCCTTCTACACCCTTAATACTATTTGTTATTTACCCGACTTGTTAATGGTCAGGATATCCTAGGTTTGTTATCTATTTAACTACTGGCCATCATTTTCTAAATTATTTAAGACTTGGCCAGATTTTAACTCAATAGTCTTTCAATTTTAACCTCTTTTAACTGTCTTAGACTAATTTAAAAAGTAGCCTTTTATTATCACTTAGCTTAATCAGATTAGATATCAGGACTAGTGGTAATAGGTGAATTTGACTATAATTATGCCCTAAATAATCACACTTTGTTGTTGAATTAATGTTGTTTATGAGAACAAAATGCTTTGATTAGTTTTTATTTGTGTGTTATAGGTACATATGATACATTGAATGCTAAAAGGAGCTATTTTGGAGTTTCATGTTGATGAAAAGGGCAGGAGAAGAGTTAAAGTGAAGAGAGCTTGAAGAATCAGAGAAAAATCAGACATACTATTCATCCGCGGTTCACTAGCGACCACGGATGAACCGCGAAAAAAGAGGCTCTCTGAAGTTGACTGTTCGCGGTGCGTCCGCGACCGCGGACGAACCGCGGAAGACGCCGCAGCATCAATCCTAATTGTATTCAAACTTAGTTTTTTAGCCCTAAAACCTCTATATAAACTCCTAGTTTTCCCAATAGAGGCAAGTTGTCTATTTTTCACTACTTTTGCAAGATAATTAGTAAGAGAGAATCCTCTCAACTCATTCCTTTATTTTATATCAAGTATTTATTTATGATTTAAATTATTATTCTTGTTTCTTTGAGCATGAGTAGCTAAATCCTTTTCTAAGGTTTTGATGGAACCTATTGGGTGATGAACTTATCGTTTATGTGATTACAAATTGTTAGCTAGATTTCTATTTGTTCAACTTCGTTCTTGTTGTAGTTAATTGGTAGATCTCCCAATTAGCGGTGCCTATTTAGTGTGCATAACTTGGAAAATAGTGCATATTTAGGTATATTGTT
Source organism: Nicotiana noctiflora (assembly GCA_032618575.1). Lineage (NCBI taxonomy): Eukaryota > Viridiplantae > Streptophyta > Magnoliopsida > Solanales > Solanaceae > Nicotiana > Nicotiana noctiflora. The sequence goes on from JASVEL010007464.1 coordinate 26,760, forward strand.
GAACAACACCACACCTAGGTTATTGGAGGAATCTATAACTTTAGGCGTAAAGACAGGGTTAGGAATAACCAAGTCTTGGGTGCAATCTTAAGTGAACTATTCAAATTAAAGCTAGCTAGGGTAGCTCAGGAGAGTGCACTAGTAAATTATTGTAATTGCTCGAGAGAGGGTTACGATACAAATAGCGTTCATGATTGATAGAATATATTAATAATTTGCATGAGCATAACAATAAGGGATTCCATCAGGGGAAATCAATAACTTAGTCCTTTTCCATATTATTTTTACCCAATATTCAATTCTTTCCTTTAAGCCTTTTAATTATTGCAAAGTAGTGATTCGAAAATCTCACCAAATATACTCAAAGTTTTGGGAACTTGATTCGGAAGTATTCTTGGGTTGTGAAAGTTGTAATTGGTAGGTTAATTCCCTGTGGGATCGATTTTGGACTTATTAGACTAGGTTATATTTACTGCGACCGTTGCTTGGACGTGAATCAATTTTGGCGCCGTTGCCGGGGAATTAACGGAATTATCAATTGCCAATAACAGAACTTCAAGATTCTTGTGTAGTCAGGTTTTTTCTACACTTTACATTGAATATTTTGACGGTTGTTGATTTGGGTACTCGGGTGAATGCCTAGAAAATCTGCAAGGACTGGAGAACTAATTTAAGGACTCTTAGACCCCGAGCAAACTTTCCGGGCACGTAACAAGGCTATCAAAAAGATTCAGCAATCTCAACAACCCATCAAACTAGACTTTGACATGGGTGACGTAAATGAACAAAACAAGCAAGCCGGGTTAAATATGCAAGAGGCGCAGGAGGCACAGGAAGGTGCACTGTTTGACTGGGCACAACCCACAGCGGATAATTTGGCAACTGCCATCGTTGTGCCAGCAATTCAGGCTGTGTCTTTCCAGATCACTAACAATATGCTACACTTGTTGCAAAACAAGGGATTATTCTCAAGGTCTCAGGTTGAAGATCCACAGCAGCACCTGAAGAACTTTCTCTCGATATGCAAGATACAGAGGCAACCAAATGTAACTCCGGAAGCCATCAGATTATTACTCTTTCTGTTCTCAGTTACAAGAGCAGCACAGATATGGCTAAACTCACTCCCCATAAACTCCATTGCAACTTGGGATGAGTTAGTCAAGCAATTCCACAACAAGTTTCATCCACCTAACAAGACAGCTCAACAAATTGATGAGATTGTGAGCTTCAAGCAGAAAACAATGCAGACATTACATGAAACTAGGGGCAGATTCAAGGGTATGCTTGTTATGTGTCCTTACCATGGTATTCCTGAGCAGATGTTGGGTCAAAGATTCTACATGGGGCTGTCAGACAGTATGAAGAATATTGTAGATGCTTCAGCAGGTGGGGCTTTTCTGAGCAAGACTTGGAGAGAGGGCCAAAATTTGCTAGATAAGATGGCTCAAAATTTCGGGTGGACGACCAGGAATGCTTAGATTACACCAGTGGTACACTCTGTACCTCTGAATCCATCCAGCACTATGGAGGAGAACATGGCAACCTTATTGACACAAATGAGCATCCTGACAAAGAAGGTGGCAGAATCTGGGGTCAAGCAGCAGGTTCATATTATAGATACTACCAATGGTGGTTTATGCACATCTTGCATTACCCAACCCATAGGTAATCCATGGGCTGCAGACCAAGAACATCATCAGCATGAAGACATGAATTTTGTGGCTAACTATGGAGGGCAGTGACAAGGTAACCAGAGTTGGGGTCAGCAGGCTCCAATGCAGTACAGGCCTCCTCAGCCACAATTTAATGCAGCAGGTATGAGGTCACCACACAACATTGCTCCATATCCTAGACCTCAGAATTTTGGCAATCAGAAGCAGGGATATCATCCACCTCCACCACCACATGGGGGCAGGCATGACGATGGGTTTGCAAGATTGGAAGCTATGATGCAGCAGGTAATCGGGTCAAATGCCAAAACCAATGAGAGAATAGATGCACATGACGCAGCAATCAAAAATATGGAAGTGCAGATGGGGCAGATTGCTATGTCTCTCAACAATCATCCTCAAGGGACATTGCCTGCAGACACACAAACAAACCCAAAGGACCAAGTCCCAAAGCAGATGATGGCAGTGACTTTGAGAAGTGGTAGAGATCTTGATGCTGAGAATGAAAGTGAGAAAATCGACAGACAGGCTGAGACACCCACTCCATCGCCCATTGAACTGGATGAGTCCACAGGGTTGACAGAAGTTACAGTCCAGCCAGTTGCTGAAAATAAAGAGGCAAAGCAGGGAACGGAGAAAATAGCCGAACAGGTAGAGTAGTAGATTGAAGAGAAAGAGATAGAGAAAGAAAAGTCCCAAGTCATTGGGAAGAAGAGGCCTCCACCACCATTCCCCCAAAGATTGGCCAAACACCATAAAGAAGAGAAATACAAAAAGTTCTTTGAGATGCTCAAGTAAATCCAGGTAAACATTCCCTTAATTGAAGCTTTAAAAAAATGCCTGGTTTTGCTAAGATGATGAAACATTTGATGTCGCAAAAATTTGATTTCCAAGACTTGGCCACCGTAACACTTACCTAGACTTGTAGTGCAGTGGTTTCCAGACCCATTGCTGAGAATCTATCTGATCCAGGTAGCTTCACCATCCCATTCACTATAGGGAATTATGCCTTTACTAAGGCTTTGTGTGATTTGGGGGCAAGCATTAATCTCATGCCCTTAGTCATTTATAAGAGGTTAGGCATTAGGAGGGCCAGGCCTACCTCCATGTTATTACAGCTTGCTGGCAGGACGGTTAAGCGTCCATTTGGTATTATAGATGATATGCTTATCCAGGTAAGGAAGTTCGTGTTTCCCGCCGATTTTGTTATTCTTGATTGCAAGGTCGACGAAGAAATTCCCATAATCCTAGGAAGACCATTCCTAGCTACCGGGGGAGCTATAATTGATTGTGAAACTGGGGAACTCAAGATGAGGTTGAATGATGAGGAGATCATCTTCAATGTGCAAAAATCCATGAGGCGCCCTAGTGAGTTCGCGAACTGCTCTCTTATTGATGCGGTTGATGTGATAGTTGAGACAGACGATGCAGAGTTGACCATTGAAAATCCACTTCAAGCATGCCTGATGAACATGGAAGAAGTAAATGGTGAGAGTTTAGCAGAATGGGTACTATCTCTGGAAGGCAAGAGATTTTGGCAGAGAGAGCTTGAGTTCGAGCCTCTACATTTAGAGAAAAGAGAGACCCCTCCTGCAAAGCCATCCATAGAAGAGCCACCAAAGCTTGAGCTTAAACCACTACCATCTCATCTCAGGTATGAATTTCTAGGTCCTAACTCCACTTTACCTGTTATTATCTCATCTAGTTTGTTAGATGTGCAGGCCCAAAAGCTTATACAGGTACTCAAGGAATGCAAGACTGCCATTGGGTGGACCATGGCAGACATAAAGGGGATCAGCTCCGCATATTGCATGCATAAAATTCTCCTGGAAGAGGGACACAAACCTTCCAGGGAACATCAAAGAAGGTTGAACCCTAACATGAAGGAAGTGGTGAAGAAAGAGGTAATAAAGTGGCTAGACGCGAGAATCATCTTCCCAATCTCAGACAGCAGCTGGGTTAGCCCGCTCCAATATGTGCCAAAGAAACGAGGCATGACGGTAGTGAAAAACGAGAATAATGAATTGATTTCAACTAGAACCGTCAGCGGATGGAGAATATGCATGGACTACAGGAAGTTGAATCTAGCCACCCACAAAGATCACTTCCCACTTCCCTTCATAGATCAGATGCTTGACAGGTTGGCAGGGAGGTCCCACTTTTGTTTTCTGGATGGATACTCGGGTACAATCAAATCTCCATAGCCCCTGAAGATAGAGAAAATACCTCCTTCACATGCCCGTATGGCATTTTTTCCTTCAGGAGGATGCCATTCGGACTATGCAATGAACCTGCCACATTCCAAAGGTGCATGATGGCTATTTTCACCGATATGGTGGAAGACATTATGGAGGTGTTCATGGATGATTTCTCGGTGGTTGGGAATTCATTCGATGAATGCCTTGCCAATCTGACAAGAGTGCTGAAACGGTGCATGGAAACAAATTAGTGCTAAACTGGGAGAAGTGCCATTTTATGGTACAAGAAGGTATAGTATTGGGGCACCGGGTTTCAAGCAAAGGCATTGAGGTAGACCGTGCTAAAGTTGATGTCATTGCAAAGTTGCCTCCACCAACATCCGTCAAGGCCATAAGAAGCTTTCTTGGGCACGCCTGTTTTTACCGGAGGTTTATCAAGGACTTCTCCAAAATATCAAACCCTCTCTGTAAGTTACTTGAAAAAGATCACCCTTTTGTTTTCTCTAATAAATGCAGGATTGCTTTTGAGGAACTGAAGAAGAGGTTGGTCACAACACCCACCATCATTGCCCCCGACTGGGAGCAACCCTTTGAGCTAATGTGTGATGCAAGTGACTATGTAGTGGCGGCAATGCTGGGCCAAAGGAAAGACAAGCTGATGCATCCAATATACTATGCAAATAGAACCTTGAGTGGAGCACATCTAAACTACACAGTGACGGAAAAAGATATGCTTGCGGTCGTGTTCGCATTTGACAAATTCCGATCCTATCTCATAGGATCCAAGGTAATTGTATACACGGACCATGCAACTTTAAGATATCTAATTGATAAAAAGGACTCTAAGCCGCGCCTAATTCATTGGGTGCTGCTTCTCCAAGAGTTCGACCTCGAAATTAGGGATAGGAAAGGTACTGAAAATTAAGTCGCTGATCATTTGTCACGACTTGAAGGAGCTGAAATGGTCAAAGAGAGTGGGGAAATCCTGGAAACTTTCCAGACGAGCAGCTGCCCCACCGCCACTCTCCTTGAAACACCATGGTATGCTGACTATACTAATTACCTGGCCAGTGGTGTTGTTCCTCACGAGCTCTCATCGGTCCAGAGGAAAAGATTTTTTCGTGAAAGTCAGTTTTATTATTAGGATGAACCCTATTTGTTTAGGATATGTCTAGATAACATGATCCGGAGATGCGTCCCCGAGATAGAACAATCTTCTGTTTTGCAGGCATGTCACGCTTCAGCATATGGCGGTCACTTTGGAGGAATACGTACAGCTGCCAAAATACTTTAGGCCGGTTTCTATTGGCCAACGGTGTTTAAAGATGCACACTTGTGGGTGGAAGGTTGCAACGAATGTCAACGCACTGGGAACATCTCCCGGCGTCATGAAATGCCAATGAACCCAATCCAGCAAGTTGAAGTGTTCGATGTCTGGGGAATAGGCTTCATGGGGCCCTTTATTAGCTCATACGGCAATAAGTACATAATTGTTGCATTTGACTACGTGTCCAAATTGGTGGAACTACAGCATTACCCACCAATGATGCTAAGGTGGTTGTGGGGTTTTTAAAGAAGAACATTTTCACCCGCTTCGGGACTCCAAAGGCTATCATTAGTGACGGGGGCAGACACTTTTGCAACCAGGCGTTTGAGAAATTATTGGCCAAATATGATGTGAAACACCGTGTGGCCACTCCGTATCACCCACAGACCAGCGGCAAGTTGAGGTCTCCAACAGGGAGACAAAGAGTGTATTGACTAAAACAGTGAACGCCACAAGGACCGACTGGTCCAGGTAGCTTGATGACGCACTATGGGCTTATAGAACAACATTCAAGACACCAATTGGCATGTCACCATACAAATTGGTGTTTGGGAAAGCTTGTCACCTACCAGTTGAATTAGAGCACAAAGCATGGTGGGCACTGAAACAATTGAATCTCAACTTGGACGAAGCGGGTAAATCAAGGCTGACTGGGTTGCATGAATTAGAAGAATTTCGGTATCTGGCATTTGAAAGCACTAGGCTATATAAAGAGAGAATGAAGCAGATTCATGATCAAAATATTGTTGAGCGGAACTTCAAAAGCGGGGACAAAGTACTATTATACAATTCAAGATACGGTTGTTCCCAGGTAAATTGAAATCAAGGTGGTCAGGACCCTTCCGGGTAATTGAGGCATTTGAGTCAGGAGCTGTGGAAATTCAAACCATGGATGGATCACGCAACTCGATAGGTGTCACGACCCCAAACCCCGGTCGTGATGGCGCCCAACACATTGCTAGGCAAGCCCGACCATCTTATCCAATTAAACTAGCCAAGTATAATTAATACTGATTAATCGGCGTGATTAGCCTATTTTCATAACAAATCAAGAAGTGTAGAACTGAAATACAAGAACACAGTCCCAACCAAATCGTGTCGTCACAAATCTGAGCCTCTACAAATGAGATCTACTACAAAATCAAGTCTAACCAGAATGGAGACAACAAAATGATAAAAAGAAAGAGGTCGGGTACTGCGGACGTTGGCAGCTACCTCGAAGTCTCCACAGAATGGGGATAATAAAGCAGTTGCGATAGCTCAACTGCCCTCCTGAACCTGTATATCTGCACAAAAAATGCAGGGGACTGGGGTGAGTATATTTCAACTCAGTGAGTAACAATAATAAACAATAACTGAAAATAACAACTCTTGTACTATCACTAAACAGTTCTAAGGCAACCCCCACAGGTTAGTCATCACTATAATGAGTACTATGATCTCCCAGTCCACATCTATCTCATCTAGGTCCCACACCGACCACATCCTCGCTCGTACCACTACGGTATATAGCCATCTCAATATATGGAGACATATACATATCTGTCTATAACATATAAATATTTCGGTATATATATGAATATGAATAAGTATAATCTTGCGGCGCGCAGCCCGCTCTAATACATATACGCTGCCGCGCGCGCAGCCCGCTCCAATACATATACGCTGCGGCGCGCGCCGCTCGCTCCATTTAACGTCGACGACGCTCACCGGGGTGTATACGGACTTCGGAGGGGCTCCCAGGCTTAAGCACTATAATATTGCGGCGCACGGCACGATCCACACAAATATTACTGCGGCGTGCGGTCGATCCAATATATATGTATATATATCTCTATACCGATGCGGCGTGCGGCCCGATCCCATAATATACACCGGTGCTCACCGAGAATGTGTGCGGACTCGGACTCCGAAGAGGCTCCTACAGCCCAAGCGCAATAATACCGTGGCGTGCGGTCCGGCCCACATGTATATTACATGTATATTATCGCGGCGTGCGGTCCGATCCAATATATATACTGTTGCGGCGTGCGGCCCGATCCAATATAGGTATATATATATAATACCTCATAATGGGTCCTCGACCCTATTCCGGTCAGTATATACTTGGCCTCTCAGGCCCAATATAATATATCACAGTGGGTCCTTGACCCTGTCTCAGTCAATATAGACTTGGCCTTTCGGGCCCAATATAACATCTCATAGTGGGTCCTTGACCCTATCTCATCTCAATCGGTATAGACTTGGCCTTTCAGGCCCACTCAGCTAGAATAGGGAATTCCACCCTAGATAATCTCTCTCAATGTACACATCTAGTACGGACTCATATTATGCTATACAGCTAGAGCTACGGCTGAGTGTATATTTCCAACACGATATAAGGGTCACCTAGCTCTATAGGTTCCCTAATGCTCTACAGATCGGCACAAGGCCCCAAACATGGCTATTAGCCCAATTGTACGGTTATAATCTCATTAACGGTCATACAACACAGTATTCTATTAGCCGGGAAGGATTAAGTCCGAACCCCCAATCATAATGTCATCACGCCCGTCATAGAACGCGTGTCTCATCTCAATATAGCACTGTGAAGTGCTAGTACGGGGTTTCAAACCCTCAGTACATTGTTTACTACTACCACTCACCTCGAACCGGTAGAAGCCTCGGTCCGCCTTGCGCTTGCCTCGCAAATCAATCTCCTTGGTTGCCAAGTCTGCTCAAAATCAATGATAATACATCACTATATGCTAAATTCACGTAACCTATTCGAAATAACCCAAATTGCATCAAAACCCACAAAGTTGTCAAAACCCGACTTTTTGTACGCTTCTCGAAAAATTATGAAACTCACATTTTCGGAATCATCGTCTCTGCACGAGTCCGTACATACCAAGAACTCCCAATTCGGACCACAAATGGTCCTTCAAATCCCCATTTTAAGATTTTTGCTCAAAGCCCTAATTTTCTTGATTTCTTACCCAAATTCAGAGAATTAATGGAAGATTCTTTGATAAAATCATGTATTTAACTCATAAAACTTACCTCCAATGATTCCCCGTCGAAATCCCTTCAATTCCCGTCCAAAAGCTCTCAAGAATGACCAAAAATAGTGGAATAATAGTTTTGCTCGCCGATGAAATGCCATTCTGTCCAGGTTTTTTTAACAAAATTACTGTTCACCCGCATACTGTTCACGGAGTACTGTTCATGCGCATCGACACTGTTCATACGCTGCAGAAAAATGCAGCAGCAATACAGAAATTGCAGCACACAAGCATTTTCACTAAAATGGCTCTAACTCCATCATACTAACTCGGAATTCGACGATTCTTTTTCCTATGGCTCCGTAATTTCAATACGGATCCAGTGGTTCAAACAAAACTGAATTTGGATCTCATTTACTCAGTGCAACATCAATTTTTCTCGTTAAACAATTAATTCACATTTCGCGTCAAAAACCCAATCGCGACTTGATGAAATTAGACCAAACTTTCCAGATCAGTCCTATAATTCATGATTTAAATTCTCGAAGTCTCGAAATCAAATTTGAATCTCTAGAACTAAAATAGACCTTTGGATCATTACATTTATGCCCAAAACGGCAAAAAAATCTTCCAAAAACTGTTCCAAAATTTATCCGAGCCTCATGGGATCCCAACAAAGTATACTAACAAGTCTCATAATATATTACGGACTTGCTCGAGGCCTCAAATCACAACAAACAACGCTAAAATCATGAATCAACCTCCAATCCAAGCTTTATAAACTTTAGAACTTTCAACTTCTATTTTCGATGCCGAAACCTATCAAATCAAGTCCGATTGACTTCAAATTTTGCACACAAGTCCAAAATGACATAACAGAGCTACAGAAATTTTCGGAATTTCATTCCGACCATCGGATCAAAATGTCACCTATCAACCGGAATTCGCCAAAATACTAACTTTGCCAATTCAAGCCTAAATCTACTCCGGACCTCCAAATTCACTTCCGATCGCTTTCCTAGCTCATAAATGACCTCCCGGAACTGACCGAATCATGAGAATTTGATTCCGAGCTCTCTAACTCACAAGTCAACTTCCAGTTGACTTTTCCCAACTATTCCTTCTTCTAAGAGACTTTTTGTCTCATTTCCAACTAAACTCAACCCGAATTGACTCAAACTCGCCAAACATGCATATTGAAACATTAACAAGCATTTAACGGGGATAACGAGGTGATAACTCACATGATGACGGGCCGGGTCATCACATTCTCCCCATCTTAAGCAAACGCTCGTCCTCGAGCGGACCCAGAGTTGTACTAGATTCAACACAATAGCTGAATGACCTCACCAAGTATATACTCGGGGTGATACCACTTCACCCTATCTTTCATAAGTCCGATAACATAGTATAGTTGAATTTCCACAGTCCATCTGAACCATAAACCACAATGCACTTCCTGAAATCATATACCAAATGCTAATCTCATGCCTATACTCAGGATACACCCGAACCCTCTGTAATAGCCCATACTCTCCACTCCGGGTGAGATCACATGATGTATCAAACAACCCAATCGCTCGAGACGATGGCCTTGGGTCACAACAATTGCCCAAGGTAACCAAGTACTAACAGAAAAACCTTTCTCATTAGATAGAGTCTTATTCCAACACCTTCATATCCTGCCTACCGCAACCGCACACGCGATATATCGAACCCATCTCTCAGGTCAACCATTCATTAATCCATTTCCCTTTTAATTGATACTACAACAGAATTCGGAGCCAAATCTCGATATTACTCTTCTAACGAGCTGAAATCATATATGCTCGCTCTCATTAATGACTCGAATGATCATTTTGGTTATAACACACCACACTGGTGACTTGACACCTCAGCATCGGCCTATGCCACAACGAGCACAACACGGGCTCCAATAAGAACGGTTTGAACAAACTCGAATCATGACAACTGACTCGCACAAAGAGCCATAGTTCAAATTCTTTAATACCATCACAACACATAACCGAGATCTCGTCTCACATCATAGAATTAGAGTACCTAAATCCTCCTCGAAAGGTCATAACATCACGTGGCCTTGCCACAACTCATGATTCTATCCAAACACTATTATTCATGGAGCACCTCAAGTCGCAATGCTCAAAACGGTCAGCCACACACATATCTAAACTCAAGCAATCACTCACACCTGCGGTGATACAATTGATATACACTATCAAATCCTGAAAAGACACACCGATGTGCTATTCCCCGAGCGATACCAATACGGACTATTCCTCGGAAGCTAGGAACTATTGTATATAAGGTAACATATAGGAAGCTATATTTTCCACATCACACTGTTGCGGCGCGCAACCCGTTCCAATAGCATACCTGTGGTGGCGTGCCACCCGATCCAGATACCATACCTGTGGCGGCGTGCCACCCGATCCTAATATTATACATGTGGCGGCGTGCCACCCGATCCACGAATACATCTAGCAATGGGAATGCACATCGAGTCAAGTTGCTCATTGCAACAACATATATATAGCCTCAATCTCGGCCATATGAAACGCATCCGACAAAGTTCCTCAATACCCAAACTGAATCAATGGTAGATACCTGTACATTGACATCCACCACGAAGGCCCAACTTACAAAGCAATACCTACCAGCCGTCCGCTGGCCCTAGGGTACATCTACCCTGCTGGAGTACGATCTGATGCGCTCTGCCACGCAGTTGTGACACTTCTCTGATATATTCCATATCACATTAGTCTAGACAACCTGACTTATGACAACCAGCCTGCAATCATATATCATTATTCAAATTCGTCATATCAAGTGACGAGATAGCCACTAGGGCTTCCAATTTCCGATAACAGCTACACTATGCCGATACACACGAAATACCACCGCTGCGTAGGCGGGTTACGAGAACTTCTAGTCTCCAACACATACATAACACAAGAATCACTATGCCTGATTCCGTACTTCACCGTACGATTACATACCGCACCTCAAACGTCCATTCATACCACGAAAGCCATTCATAAATTTCACTATGTAATTAACGACTCAATTATTATAGTCGATCCAACGGGAGAATACCACAATACTGCTAGATATTATCAATTTATTTTATCTGCCCCTTTTTACCATAGACTCTGCCGAAATACTAGCATAGCAGTACCATTCTCCTAAATCACCAGGAAGATTGATTCTCAGATTATCTGCAGCTGCCCACGCTGCTTGAGGGTTTTAATGACTTCCCATATAATGAATTGATCTCAAAACCTTGAACATGCCGTTATCAACTTTCATAACACATCGCATATACCATACCATACTAAAACAATAGGGAAAATTCATATCTCTTTCCCTACACCGCAAACATCGGCACACTCAACTAGTCAAGGACTTTCATGATCCCATATAGAGAAAACTCATTACACATTCCAAGCTTTACATACCAACAGGAAATACACTCATTTTCAAACCACGGTAAAACACATCACAAACCCTTTCTCCCAATTACATTTCATAACTTAAATTGCTAGGACTGAGTCCTTATACCCATACTGAGTTACACAACTGCCAATACTCAAAAGCTTTATTGCACAATGTCGGCGAGACTCATTACTTCAAACATATACCAGGAATTAATCTTATTCCTTATCATACCATTTTGGTTTATTAACAAGTTGATCCATTTACCCAATTTCCTTTCTGATTCATCTTTAATTTAATACTAGTCTTTACTGTAGCACCACAATGCCTCAACCCATGTTACCACACAAGACTCGTAAATAAGACCATACGGTCTAAGACCCATAGGCCACTGAACACAGTCCCAACCAAATCGTGGCGTCACAAGTCTGAACCTCTACAAATGAGATCTACTACAAAATCAAGTCTAACCAGAATGGAGACAACAAAATGATAAAAAGAAAGAGGTCGGGTACTGCGGACGTTGGCAGCTACCTCGAAGTCTCCACAGAATGGGGATAATAAAGCAGTTGCGATAGCTCAACTGCCCTCCTGAACCTGTATATCTGCACAAAAAGTGCAGGGGGGTGGGGTGAGTATATTTCAACTCGGTGAGTAACAATAATAAACAATAACTGAAAATAAGAACTCATGTACTATCACTAAACAGTTCTAAGGCGAACCCCCACAGGTTAGTCATCACTATAATGAGTACTCTGATCTCCAGTCCACATCTATCTCATCTAGGTCCCACACCGACCACATCCTCGCTCGTACCACTACGGTATACAGCCATTTCAATATATGGAGACATATACATCTGTCGATAACATATAAATATTTCAGTATATATATGAATATGAATAAGTATAATGTTGCGGCTTGCAGCCCGTTGCGGCGTGCAGCCCGCTCCAATACATATACCGCTGCGGCGCGCAGCCCGCTCCATTTAACGTCGACGGCGCTCACTGGGGGTGTATACAGACTTCGGAGGGGCTCCCTAGGCCCAAGCACTATAATACTGCGGCGTACAACACGATCCACACAAATATTACTGCGGCGTGCAGTCCGATCCAATATATATGTATATATCTCTATACTGCTGCGGCGTGCAGCCCGATCCCATCATATACACCAATGCTCACTGAGAATGTGTGCAGACTCAGACTCCGAAGGGGCTCCTACAGCCCAAGCGCAATAATACTGCGGCGTGCAGTCCGTCCCACATGTATATTACATGTATATTACTGCGACGTGCAGTCCGATCCAATATATATACTGTTGCGGCGTGCGGCCCGATCCAATATAGGTATCTATATATAATACCTCATAATGGGTCCTCGACCCTATCCCAGTCAGTATATACTTGGCCTCTCAGGCCCAATATAATATATCACAGTGGGTCCTTGACACTGTCTCAGTCAATATAGACTTGGCCTTTCAGGCCCAATATAACATCTCATAGTGGGTCCTTGACCCTATCTCATCTCAATCGGTATAGACTTCGCTTTTCAGGCCCACTCAACTAGAACAGGGAATTCCACCCTAGATAATCTCTCTCAATGTACACATCTAGTACGGGCTCATATTATGCTATACAACTAGAGCTACGGCTGAGTGTATATTTCCAACACGATATAAGGGTCACCTACCTCTATAGGTTCCCTAATGCTCTACAGATCGGCACAAGGCCCCAAACATGGCTATTAGCCCAATTGTACAGTTATAATCTCATTAACAGTCATATAACACAGTATTCTATTAGGCGGGAAGGACCAAGTCCGAACCCTCAATCACAATGTCACTACGCCCGTCAGAGAACGCGTGTCTCATCTCAATATAGCACTGTGAAGTGCTAGTACGGGGTTTCAAACCCTCGGTACATTGTTTACTACTACCACTCACCTCGAACCGGTAGAAGCCTCGGTCCGCCTTGCGCTTGCCTCACAAATCAATCTCCTTGGTTGCCAAGTCTGCTCAAAATCAATGTTAATACATCACTATATGCTAAATTCACGTAACCCATTCGAAATAACCCAAATTGCATCAAAACCCACAAAGTTGTCAAAACCCGACTTTTGGTACGCTTCTCGAAAAATTATGAAACTCACATTTTCGGAATCCCCGTCTCTCCACGAGTCCGTACATACCAAGAACTCCCAATTCGGACCACAAATGGTCCTTCAAATCCCCATTTTAAGATTTTTGCTCAAAGCCCTAATTTTCTTGATTTCTTACCCAAATTCAGAGAATTAATGGAATATTCTTTGATAAAATCATGTATTTAACTCATAAAACTTACCTCCAACGATTCCCCGTCGAAATCCCTTCAATTCCCGTCCAAAAGCTCTCAAGATTGACCAAAAATGGTGGAAAAATAGTTTTGCTCGCGGATGAAATGCCATTCTGTCCAGGTTTTTTAACAAAATTACTGTTCACCCATGCACTGTTCACGGAGTACTGTTCATGCGCGTTGACACTGTTCACGGGGTACTGTTCATGCGCGTCGACACTGTTCATACGCTGCAGAAAAATGCAGCAGCAATACAGAAATTGCAGCACACAGCCATTTTCACTAAAATGGCTCTAACTCCATCATACGAACTCGGAATTCGACGATTCTTTTTCCTATGGCTCCGTAATTTCGATACGGATCCAGTGGTTCTAACAAAACTGAATTTGAATCTCATTTACTCAGTGAAACATCAAGTATTCTCGTTAAACAATTAATTCACATTTCGCGTCAAAAACCCAATCGCGACTTGATGAAATTAGACCAAACTTTCCAGATCAGTCCTATAATTCATGATTTAAATTCTCGAAGTCTCGAAATCAAATTTGAATCTCTAGAACTAAAATAGATCTTTGGATCATTACATTTATGCCCAAAACAGCAAAACAAATCTTCCAAAAACTGTTCCAAAATTTATCCGAGCCTCATGGTGTTACAACCCATATCCACACACATTATTTCATTCCATAAGTTAGATAACAAAAATCCAAGAAGGAATTATCCTTGAGATAATAAGAAGTTAATCCGATTAATCTTAAGTGATACAAGGGTGCATAAGGGTGATTAACAAGTATTAAAAGTTAAACGAATCAAGGATGTTGTAACTCGTACTTTTGGGTAAACCTATAGATGCTTAGTATACTTAGGAGGTCATGATTTAAGGTATTTGAATCATATAATATCCGTATCATAATTCTTGAAGTCAAATGAGTTATGAAACAAAAGTCGACAAAAGTTGTTGCAACTTAGGTTCATAGTTTACCTAAACTTTAGGTCAAATGTTATTAATTTTTTCTCCCAATACACTTGGAATTTCGGGGTGATCTACCCACCAAATTGAAGATCTTTGAGTCTAGTTTCCAACGCATCAAACGGTTTAGCAATACGACATTGGAATAGAGAGATATAGACGTTTTCGTGAGACTGCACAAGCTGCTAGGTGCAAGTAGGTGAGTCAGCTACTTGGTTAGATGTCGGCCCAAAAGAGGGAATTTCGGGTCAGAAAAGGAGCCCATTAAAAGGCTTATCTTCTGCAATATATACCTCTTTATATTTCACAAATAACCAGACCTAAGACCCTGCGAAATTCCTCCCAAAAATTATCCACAAACCCTAATTGATTTTCCCTCTCTTTCAAGTTCAAATTGGGGGTAAATACTAGAGTTTGAAGAACCAAGTTAAAGGCTGAGTTATCCAACAACAAAGGTGATTTTACTGCTATATTTCATACATTTATTCTGCTGTAAATTCATGGTAATTCGTTATATACATGTAAGAACTCACGGGACGGTGATCGGAAGCCGTGAGTTCAAGTTATTCACTTGTAGCGGACTGTTTTGTGGACTGTTTTGTGTTGATGTTGGGCTGCGTTTTATATTACTGTTTTGTGGAGTTTTGGAGGAGGCAGGGCGTGGAGAAACACCATATATATGTTGGGTTGTGGTCTGCTAGTTCTTCGTAATATTTTTGGGTCGTTTGATACGACTATAGTGGCCGTCATATGTATGATGTGATTAGGTTGTGTGTGGACTGTTTTGGAAGGCTCAATATGTTTATTATTGATGTTGTTTAGGCTGTTTGGTGATTGTTTTGAATGGTGTGAAGTCATATATATATAGGGGAGGTGCTGTCCATTTCATCACAAAATAGGTTGTGATTGGTACATAATAGTTGCGACGCTTAAACGTTAACGATAGTGTCATTTCTCCTATTGTAGACTAAGGAGTCGTGACGTTTGCATAGCTTGAGGTTGTGGCAGTATATACAAGGTATGTGTGGCTATCCCTTTCCTTCTTTTGCACGACTCCGATTAACATAATGTAATGAACGAGCTTCCAAAGATACTCTATTCTTAGAAGCTAAGCATTACTTACATTGTATCCTCTCTTATGGAACGATTGATGTTGATGTTGCTTCTCTTATTCTTATGTTATCAATCTTGTTGGTACTTCCTGATTCCTATAAGGTTCATAGTGAAGAGTTAGTCCTAATAAGGTGTACATAGGATACCGACCTTACGTCACTCCGAAAGGTCTACAAGGTGATTCCATGAGTCGAGCATGCATTATATATATGTATCTATTTTACTCTACCGAGCCGCGCTATAGTCGGCCGGGTACGGCACCTATTGTGCAACCACTGATCAGTTGGGTTTTACCGAGCTCCATGTGGCCGGGTACGATTCTACCGAGCCTTATAATGGCCGGGTACGTTTTTTACCGAGCCTATTATGGCCGGGTACGACATGACGATGATGATGCCCACAGAGGCATATGTTTTAAAAGATTATGTATTTATACACATGTATCATGCATTTCATGTCAGTAGCCCTCGGAGGTACTCAGATGTTATAGGTTGTATATTCTCTATCCCTGCTTACATTACTGTTCGTATTTATGGTTCTCTGCCTTACATACTCAGGTACTTTATTCGTACTGACGTCCTTTTATTTGTGGACGCTGCATGTCGTGTTGCAGGTCCTGATAGACAGGCAGGTGCAGCTCCCCCATCACAGTAGGTTGTCCAGTTCAGCGGTGATTGGCGAGATCCCTTCTCCGGACTTGCCTTGGTCTTGGTATGCATTTATGTTATAGACATTATGGGTATGTCGGGGCCCTGTTCCGGCTATGTTGCAGCACTTATGTTCCTTTAGAGGCTCATAGACAAGTGTCGACTCATGGATAGTTTGGTATGCCTTGTCGGCTGGTTTTTGTTGTATAGTCTTTCATTTTAGCGTGGTAGTTTGTACCATATGTATATATTTTCTTGATTGTCTGGTCATCCCATGTTATGTAGGTTCATGCAATCATATTTTATTGTTGGTTGTTCATGATCCATGTCTACCATTTATATTGGTCTCGTCATCCTAAAAGATAATAAAGAAGGTTAGATAAAATGTACGTTGGTGCTCGGCAAGTATGTTCGGGTGCTAGTCATGGTCCTCCAGTTTGGGTCGTGACAAACTTGGTATCCGAGCAAGTCTGTCCTAGGGATTGTCTATGAGCCATGTCTAGTAGAGTCTTGATTATGGATGTGTAGCACGCCACATTTATAATCAAGAGGCTACATGACATCTAGGGTTGTTACCTTCTTCCTGAATCTAGATCGTGCATAGAGTTGAGTCGTAAGTGTTCGTCTCTAATATTCACCTTGTTTTCTTTCAGCGATGCCTTCGACTAGGAAACAAACAATTAGTAGACGGCTTGATACAGCTGCGGGAGAGGGTACCAGTCAGGTGCCCCAAGCCAGAGCAGGCCAAAGTGAGGCTCAGAGTGAGATGTCGTCTCATACCTCATCTATTCCATCTCCTCCATAGGATATTAGGTGGCACCCAGCACCTCCAGCTCCTCCGTCTGGCACTACAGACCAGGATATGCGGAGTGCTTTGCAGTTATTGACTAGCTTGGTGGCTGCTCAGGCTCAGAGGTAGAATACAGGTGCTGCTGATAAACCGGTTAGTACAAGAGTTCGTGATTTTATTAATTTAGACCCTCCAGTGTTTACCGGATCACACCCCAAGGAGGATCCGCAGACTTTTATTGACCAGGTTCATCGTACACTACGGGTTATGCATGTTAGTGATACAGAGGCAGTAGGGTTGGCTTCTTATCGGCTACGGGATTTAGCGGTTCTTTGGTATGATAATTGGGAGAGATCCAGGGGTCCGAACGCTCCTCCAGCTGTGTGGAAGGATTTTTCTGAGGCCTTTCTTCGTCACTATTTGCCGGTTGAGATACGACGAGCTAGAGCTGATAAGTTCTTGAACCTTAGACAAGGTAATTTAAGTGTGCGAGAGTACAGCATGCAGTTTGATTCTTTAGCAAGGTATGCTCCCCATATGGTGGCCGAGATGAGTGCTAGGGTGCATTTGTTCGTGAACGGGTTGGGACCCCATCTGATAAATGAGTGTATGACAGCCTCCTTGGTAGAAGGCATAGATATTTCCCGTATTCAAGCTTATGCTCGGACCCTAGAGGATCGTAAGCGCCAGCAGAGGGCAGATAGGGAGCAGGATAGGGGCCAGCATAAGAGGGCGAGATTTGCAAGGTATTTTGATGACTTTAGAGGCAGAGCCAGGCCCCAGTCTTCGAGGAGTTCGGCGCCATCTGTAGCTAGTGCTCCTCCACAGTTTCAGAGGCCTCGATATGATCGATCCTATTCCTGGTCCAGGTCAGAGTTCGCAGGCATCTGGATCGCAACATCACAGGGATACTAGTCAGACGAAACCCCCAACACCACGTTGTGATCAGTGCGGAAAGGCCCACTTTGGACTGTGCCGTCGAGGTTGTGATACGTGTTATTCTTGCGGACAGCCTGGCCATATGATGAGGGATTGTCCTAACAGGGGAGGTGATGGTATGGCTCAGCCAACTAGATCTGTGTCTGGTTCTTCCTCATCAGTTCGACCTCCAGCACGGGGTTTTCAGCAGTCGACAGGTCGTGGTAGAGGTAGAGGTGCAAGACCGAGTTCGAGTGGTGCTCAAAATCGAACATATGCTCTAGTAGGTTGACAGGATCTCGAGTCGTCTCCAGATCTTGTTACAGGTATATTATCTGTGTTTTCTTATGATGTATATGCGTTTATTGATCCGGGATATACATTATCATATGTTACACCCTTTGTGGCTAATAAGTTTGGCATTGAACCTGAATTGATAAGTAAACCCCTTGCGGTATCTACTCCAATAGGAGATTCTGTGATTGCTAGAAGGGTATATAGAGGTTGCACTGTGATGATTTGTAGTCGTCAAACCTCGGCAGATTTATTTGAATTAGAAATGGTTGATTTTGATGTGATACTGGGAATGGACTGGTTGGCCTCATGCTATGCAAATGTTGAGTGTCGTATGAAGATGGTTAAGTTTCAATTTCCTGGTGAACCTGTCATTGAATGGAAGGGGAACATTGCTACATCGAAAGGTAGGTTTATTTCCTATCTTAAGGCAAGGAAAATTATCTCAAAAGGTTACATTTATCATCTTGTTCGCGTTAGGGATGCAGAGGCAAAGCTGCCTACTCTACAATCTATCCCCGTGGTCAATGAATTTCCGGATGTTTTCCCAAATGAACTCCCAGGCCTTCCTCCAGAAAGGGAGATTGAGTTTAGCATTGATGTGTTGCCTGACACTCAACCGATCTCTATCCCTCCATATAGAATGGCCCCGCAGAGCTGCGAGAGTTGAAGGTGCAGTTAAAGGACTTGCTGGATAAGGGCTTCATTAAACCTAGCACTTCACCTTGGGGTGCGCCAGTCCTATTCGTGCGGAAGAAAGATGGGTCATTACGGATGTGTATCGACTATCGGCAGTTGAATAAGTTTACTATAAAGAACAAGTATCCACTTCCAAGAATTGACGACCTGTTTGACCAACTCCAGGGTGCCAAGTATTTCTCCAAGATTGACTTACGTTCAGGATATCATCCGGTGAGGGTTAAGGAGAAGGATATTCCAAAGACGGCCTTTCGGACAAGATATGGGCACTTTGAGTTCTTGGTGATGTCGTTCGGGCTAACAAATGCTCCAGCAGCTTTTATGGATCTCATGAATACTGTATTCAGGCCCTATCTTGATGTGTTCGTGATTGTATTCATTGATGACATTCTGGTGTATTCTCGTTCGGAGGAGGTGTGAGCACGTGATTTTTGCCTTACCTGAGAAGTACTCCCAGAAAATTCAAAATAAAAAAATAGTTTCGTGTTGGGCATGATTTTTGTGATTTTGTGTTATTTTTCTTTTTGTGTGCATGTTTATTTATTTAAATTAATAAAATACAAAAAATATACATTAGGATTTGCATTTTTAGTGTTTGATATCAAAATTATGTGATTTACATTTTCGGGTGATATGTAATTATGTAGGATAATTGTAGTGGAAAATGTAATTGTGTTACAAGTTAATATATATATATATATATATATATATATATATATATATATATATATATATATATATATATATATATATATATATATATATATGTATATATATATACATATATATGTAATACATCATGGAGTCTAATATTAAAGAGATAGGATTGGGCCACTTTATAATTAAACCCCAAGCCCAAAAAGCCAAAATAATCCCAGCCCACACGCCCCAGCCCACACGCCCCAGCTCACCCGGCCTCACCCCCTTTGTTTTAATGTTTTAATCTTAACCGTAGATCCACCTTGATCCAACGGTGAAGATCAATTCATCCCCACCCGTTCCAGGTAACCCGATCCATGTCCGGACCGACCCAGTCCCGCATAAACACAAACAATGTCGTTTGGTTAAGTGAGAGGATCCAGGCCGTTGATCTCATTTGATCAAACGGCCAGGATCAAATACCATCATCGCCATATATACGTAACTCCCTACCCCGCCCCCCTTCCAGACCCCTACCGTCGACCATCTCTAACCTTCAGAGATGGCTCTTAGCTCCGCCGTCCACCGCCGTTGCGCCGCCTGCCGGAGATCGCCTCACGGCGGTTCCGGTAGGCCAATCACCCCCATTTTAACACCAAATGCTCCCATCACCTCCCCCATTACGAATCCGGCCTCCGCTAACCTCGAATCACCGTCAAACGTCTCGAATCTTCATTCAAAGATTCGAGTCAGAACCCAAACCACGCCAAACTTCACCAAATTCACACCACAGCCTCCTCACACCTCCCCCACACTCCCACTAACATTGGTTTGGTTCGAATCTTGCCAGAATCGCAAAAGCCCCAAATCCGAGCCCAAGAACCCTAGATATTCAAATTGGGGAATTTCGACAATAGGAGTCTAATAGACTTTAATTGGGACGTTTTCATGTGAAAACGTTCCAATTAGAGTCCTTTCGACTCCAAAAAATACCAACTCAAGCCCGTTTGGCCTCAAAAGTTCAAAGTCCGCTCGGATTCTGATTCCTTTATGAGGTATTTGATTTCTTTGCTATTTTTATTTTTGTTTGGTTGTTAGTTGTCCATTTGTTTAACTCTTGTGCTTAATGTTAATTTTTGCTTTCTTCTTCTTCATCCGGCCTTTTATTTGGTCGATTCCCGTTCTTTTGCCAATTCTTGTTTAAGTTCGATATTGCAATAGCTTCGTATAGTTAGTTTATTTAACGTCGTCAACAATTTATTTTTGTTTGTATGTTGTACATGCCCTGAATCTGCCCGTATGCAATTCACCATTAGAGTTTGTCATTGGTTTGATTCTGGATTGGGACTTAATTGAATATAATTGTTAGGACTTGTTTAAGGTTAATTGTTTAATCACTTGCCCATAAAAGGGCTAGTGGAACCTGTACAGCAGGGTATCTTACTGTGTCCTGCCCCCAGCATTGTTTAATGCTTGAGTCCATGCCTGGACACTGGGTAGTGGAGAATGCAGGGAATATGATGGGCAAGGGTTAGTTAATTGGGCAGTCCTTCAGGAGGGTTGGGGTTTTAGCTATAAATATAGCATTAAGTTGATTCAGCCAGGGCAGAAAGATTTGGGGAGAACACTGGAGAGTACCTGGGGAGAGCAAAAAACAGTAATAGCTGAAAAGAAAAAACCTGAGATAGAAATAGCCACCGCAAAGATCCATTTTCGAAAAAATACATAGAGGGACATTGAAAGCATATAGTCAATCACACATAGATCCTGGCCACTGCTTCATTAAAGTTTTAGTGGTTGCTGTTGGTCTGTTTGATTGTTGCTGCTGTGTTGAGTATTGCTGCTTGGTCCAGTGCATATTGTTGCTGGTCCAGTGTTGTTGCTGTGCATATTGTTGCTGGTCCAGTATTGTTCTTGTGTTGTTGTTGTGGCTGTGCATATTGTGGCTGTAACTGCCACTGGTAGCTGTTGTTCTTTGGTCCAGTGTTGTTCTTGTGTTGTTGTTGTGGCTGTGCATATTGTGGCTGTAACTGCCACTGGTAGCTGTTGTTCTTTGGTCCAGTGTTGTTCTTGTGTTGTTGTTGTGGCTGTGCATATTGTGGCTGTAACTGCCACTGGTAGCTGCTGTTCTTTGGTCCAGTGTTGTTCTTCTGTTGTAGTGTTTGCTGGCTTGGTCTATTGTGTTGCTGGCTTGGGTTATTGTGTTGCTGCTGGTCCAGTGTTATTGCTGTTGTGTCTAGTGTTTGCTGGCTTGGTCTATTGTGTTGCTGCTGAGTCTATTGGTTGCTACTGGTCTATTGTGGTTGCTCCTGTTACTTTTGCTGCATTGCCACTGCTCACTCATCTTTGTTCTTCCGCATTCCAGGTACACATCTCTGTTGTTGTAATTCCTTGGTTCGAAAAGAATGAAGCTTGAAGCTTATGTTTGAAGTCTGTTGAATCATGTAGTCGTCCAAAGTTCTTATGTTTGATTACGTTCTGTTATTCTCTAATTAAGTTTGTATTGCTAGTTTTGGTTATGGAAAAGTGTAGCTAGACCAAAGATACACTATCATTAGATATGCACGTAAACCTGAATTAGTCTGTTGTATCTCTGTTCAATCTTCTCTACTCGTGTGTGTAATCTCCAAATCTGTTAACGTTAGATCTTATGTTAAAAGCAAGATTAGCTAGGGAGTTATTACTCAACTGAATGACGTAATTAGATTGAAGGAGTAGGGGGTGCATTTCATGTGACCCGACCCCAATTTCGGGCAAGAGCAAATAAAGCGTGTCAGGAACCACAGGCGCATTTCATGTGGTGTGGTTCATAGCAAGTTTTAAATAATTTGGAATCAACTCCTAAGTAAAATACAGTGGGATGTAGTTCGCTTTAGATTTGAATCAAAGGTGCGCCTCGCCCAATAGTTACACTAATCGCACAGCCTTCATAAATGTACATATAAAATACTTAGATTTTGAGATGCGTCGCTTCTTAACGAATATCACGTCCTTCTCAACAGTGTAAATAAGTAATCGATCCGGGCGCATATTTTAGTTCTACCTTCTTAAACACGGGTGTGCATTTCATGCGACCCAAATCCAAACCCCGAAATGTTGAATAAGAATATGTCGAGGATTCGGGTGCATTTCATGTGACGTGATTCGGAAGCATATTTTTAAGCAACTTTCTCTTTCGTAAATCATAATCAATAATAAAGCGGTAAAGGGATATTAATTCGCACTAAGTACATAACTGTAAAAAGCAGATAGATAAGCCAAACACGACAGTTGAGCGACCGTGCTAGAACCACGGAATTCGGGAATGCCTAATACCTTCTCCCGGGTTAATAGAATTCATTATCCAGATTTCCGGTTCGCGGACCGTTAAATAGAGTCATTCTTTTCCTCGATTCGGGATTTAACCGGTGACTTGGGACACCATAAATCTCCCAAGTGGCGACTCTGAAATAATTAAATAATTCCCGCCTCGATTGTCCTTTAATTGGAAAAACTCTTTGCATCCTTGCGGGTGCGTAAAAAGAGGTGTGACAAGCTCTGGCGACTCTGCTGGGGACTTTTTTTAGAATTCGAGCTCGGAATAATTGTTGTATTTGGCATAGTTATTATCTGATTTTTTTTACATGTTGGCATCAATGTGCTAAATGTTGTTTTTACTGCTTTGATATTTTGTGAACTGTACATATAAATTGTGCCGGAACCAATCTCCTCTCTGAGTCTTCTAAATCATGAAGAAGGGTGCACTTCGTGTGACTTCTTTTCCGTATAGTGTCTAATTCCCATTTTAGAACGAGGTTTGGATAAGTTGCAAAACCGGTGAAGCTTCTGTATTCCCGGATTGCTGCCTCCTCCTCGGCTCGAGCTGTCCGCTCGGGTAAGCCAAGTCTAGAACAGATAAACCCAGGTTTTTAAAACTAGAATAACAAAGCTTCATGCCGGATCCCTAGTAGGAAACGTTTATTTGCATCATGTCGCATTTGGCTTAGGGGACTCAACACGGGGGTTGGGTCCGTCTAGGACAGGTGACCTGAAATGAACAGACTATCCTGCTGCATCCTGTTTGTCTTGCGCATTTATCTGTTATAGACTTGCATGCTGACCGGCTTTAGAGATTAAAAAAAAAAAAAAAAAAAAAAAAAAAAGGGAAAATGTGTTTTGTTCTTAAGATAGTTTTCCTTTAGTAAAATGAATAAATAAATAATGTCGTTTGTTTCGTCAAAACCGAACTACGTGGGTTTGATTCTCATTGGATGTGAGATACGTAGGCAACCTCCATCGGGTCCAACTTCACCTTTTGAAAAATGGCCGAAATATCAAAACTAACTTTTGTACTAAATAAGTCGGTGACGCTGTTTTTAAAAATAGCCGAATGTTCCCGAAAGGGACGCCGGAAGGCTAATTTCGTATAAACGGCCACCTTTGGGTCAATTTTGATTTCGATCAATTTACCCTACAGCCTTAAAAGCCTTCGTCCCCGAGACGTTGAAAGGCCGTGATTGAAAACTGATTTTTTATTTTTAGCAAAACAAAGTTGTTTTTCTTATTTAAATCACCTTAATAAATGTGTAGGATGAGCACGAATCAGAATAAATCATTTTCAATCTTTAGTGAGGTCCCTCAGCAGCTCCGTATATGGTGGAACGATTTGGAAGACAGTAGCAAAAAGGTAGTAGGGAGAATTTTGGGAGGTTTGGTTGATCTGTTGAATATCGAGCCAAGGGAGGACATCATCAAGGCGCTGGTATCTTTCTGGGATCCGACCCGCAATGTGTTCCGTTTTGTTGACTTTGAACTGACGCCCACATTAGAGGAAATTGCGGGCTATGCAGGACTAAATGGGAAATTAAGAGGGCAATACCTGCTCTCACCAAGACCGGTATCTCCACATGGGTTTCTGGATTTGCTGAGCATTAGTCGGAAGGTGAAAAATGATGATCTGCTGAAAGGATGTTGCGATCTCCAATTCTTATATCAACGGTACGGCACTCCTCGGGGTTTTGAAGAGTCAAACCTTGGATTGACTCACGCAGGGAATAGAACCAAGTGGGAGGCCAGACGAATTCTAGCATTCATAACGACATTCTTGGGGATTGTGATTTGTCCGCGCGAAGATAAGAAAATAGAGATAAGTCTGGTAGGAATAGCCGATGTTGCAATCAAAAAGGCTACCAGCACGGTGGTCCCTTTGGTTTTGTCCGAAATCTATCGAGCCTTGACTGTATGCCGAGAAGGGGCAATTTCTTCCAAGGTTGCAATCTGTTACTCCAATTATGGATGCAAGAACACCTCCATCACCGAACACAATACATGAACCATGGGTTGACCGGAAAAAACTGTATCAGGGGTTTCGAAGAACGGATGATGGGTGCTGTATTCCCCGAAGGCGTCGAGGCATGGCTTGCACGACTGAGCTCAATAGAAGCCGATCAGATTGAATGGGCGTTCGGGTGGTTACCCGATACTGAAGTAATATATATGGCAGCCGAGGAGTGTTATATCCTTCTGATGGGGATCCGCAGTGTCCAACCATATGTCCCTCACCGTGTATTACGTCAACTAGGAAGGTTTCAGGTTATTCCTACCGATCAAGACCTGAGGAAATACGCCATTGAGTTGAGCCCGGGAGTCGTATTCCCCGAAGAGAAGATTAGAAGGCTGTGGCACGAATGTCGGTTCCTTGAGCCTAAAACCATGGTCCGGGAACTAGCTAAGGGAGAGGTGGACCCAAAGTACAACGTGTGGTTCGGGAAAAGATTTCGGATTCGTCGGAAATGTTCTAAAAGAGCCCATGTCCAACAATTCACGGAAGATTCACGGGAACAATGGAATTGGTTAGCAAAGGAGGAGGGGTACAAGACGAAGATTGGCAGGATAGAACAGCAGGTCCGGGACCTTCAGTTCGAGAAGAACATGCAAGCTGCCACCGACGAAGGAGACAAAAAGAAGTTGGCACAAGAAAATGACTTCTTGAGAGCTCAAATCCAGTAAATGAAAAGGGATGCTGACAGACAGTTGAGGAGTCGGGCCGACGAAAAATTGATAAAGGGTTTGAAAAGCCAAATCACCGATATCCAAAGAGAATTGGACGAGTCGAAAGCCCAGACAACGAGGATCCGTGCTGGCTGGAGAAAGGAGGCACATCAACATGCACTTCACCTAAAACGGGTGGAAGAAGATTACACTGAGATCATCGCTAGCCTGAGGGAAGCAAATGTTGTCCTCAGGGAGCGGGTTTTCAAGCAAGCCCAAGATGCCCGAACGGACCTCGACCGTTGCCACAATTTGATGGCCCGGCTGCAAGGACAAGTGGATAGGCTCCTAGACCAAGTCACCAACAATGCTCGAAGATTGGGGACGAAAAACCAGCAGATAGAGCGGCTACTCGGAGAAAGGGACATGATCAAGGACAGGATTGGAGAAATCGGGCACTATGTCACCATGAAGTGCCTAGCTTGTGAACGAATGCCCCGCGCCGACCTTTTCGCTTCAATTATGGGTTATGTTCATCGGATCATGGAAGAGTTGAGGGGAACTGCACAAGGACCTCACACCAAGGCCCGCGGCAAGGCCGAATGATGCCTCGCGGGCCCCCAGGAATTTTAGAGCACTAGATTTTTGATTGAAAATGTATTTTGAAATGTTGAGTCAAGCTAGTTGGCATTTTTATCTTTTCTTTCCCAAGTCAAGCATTTCTTTTGTTTTTGCTGATTGTTGTAAGACGTGTTTTGTAACTGCACGGTTTTATTTGATATAAAAGTTACTAAATTTTGCCACAATCTTGTCACCAGAACTACGCTTGGTCTGATTCACGTGGGGTCGTGATACGTAGGCAATCCACATAAGATTCGACCACCACTAAAAAAAAGGAAGAGAAAGGAATCCATAGGTTAAATAAGGCTTGCAAAGATAGTCGAAAAAGAAAAATAAAAAAAAAGAAGAAAAAGAAAAAGAAAAAGAAAAAAGGGCCGGAATGACGCATGTTAAGAGTACATGTAGAAAGGGTTATTTGGTTAGGTGCATTGCATCCAACGTGCTATAACATATCTGTCAAACTCGGTGAACTAACAAGTTTGTTGCATTTCCAGAAAGTTTAGCAGTTGGTTTGACAGAATATACTGGCCAGCCATCATTACCGTACTAGATCCAAAGGACCGGTTACAGTAAGCATGTCTAGTTCTGGCAAGAGTCTCGAGGAAGAAAAATCAGAGCTGCAAATCATGAAAGAAGAGGTAGACCGGTTAAAACAACAGATAACAGAGATGCACCTGGCCTGGGCCAGGGAACAGTCTTCACCAAACCGCCCTACTCTCGCCTCAGCTCCGGAACATCCGCCCGTCGATCCTTCGACAAGCGCCCCGATCTATCCGTACTTTCAGGGGGAAAATCCATATGCCACCCACATTCCACCAGCCAAACCAAATCCTCCTCCGGCCACCCCTGTTTTTGTGGCACCTCCACCTGCTCCTCTGCAAAGGCCGGCCAGCGAGCCATATGTTCGGATCCATGACAACTCTTACTATCCTCCAGAGCCTACTTTCAGGGCTCCTGAACCACAATCACATACACCTCACTGGGATAATCCGGCAGAACCGGAAAAGCACTTCCAAAGTTCGGAACACGAGGAAGTTGTCAGAAAAGTTAAAAGCCTGGAGCAGTCCTTCAGGAACATGCACGGTTTGGGCAACCAGGTCAGCGTCGCCTATAAAGATCTATGTCCATTTCCGGACGTTCAGTTGCCAGCAGGGTTTAAAATGCCCAAATTCGACCTATACGAGGGGCATGGCGACCCGGTGGCCCACCTACGAGGGTTCTGCAGTAAAATGAGAGGGGCCGGAGGACGGGACGAGCTTCTGATAGCTTACTTCGGCCAGAGTCTGGGAGGATCTGCGCTGGAGTGGTACACTAGACAGGATCCCAGTAGATGGTTTACGTGGGACGATTTGGCCCAAGCTTTTATCGGCCAGTTCCAGTATAATCTTGAAATAATCCCCGACCGCCTATCATTGCTAAAATTAGAGAAGAAGCCCGCTGAAAGCTTCAGGGAATTTGGTTTCCGTTGGAGGGAACAGGCGGCCAGGGTAGATCCGCCGATGAGAGAAAGCGAGATGGTGGACTACTTCTTGCAGACATTAGAGCCCACCTACTTCGGACATCTGGTAACGTCCGTAGGCAAATCATTCACCGAGGTGATAAAAATGGGGGGTATGATCGAGGAAGGTTTGAAGGCCAACAAGATCATGAGTTACTTAGCACTGAAAGCCACCACTCAGGCTATCCAAAGTGGTACTGGAGGAGTACTGGGGAAAAAGAGGAGAGAGGAAGTTGCGGCCGTCGAGTCCGGGGCATGGTTCAGAAATAGAGGCCCCGCACCCCAATATAGCCCACCCCAACCTCACCACCAAAATTACTCCCACAACCCGTATAACCACCCGCAACATTACTATCCCGCACCTAATCCCCATTTTACTGTCCACCACGCACAGTCCTATTCTGCACCTCCCGTCCATGCACCGTGGCATGCGCCAAACCCGCAGAACAATCATCCACCCCCAAGAGCTTATAGAAACCCCTCGGGCGCGAATTTTCGTCCAAACCAGGCATTCAGGGGCGACAGGGCGCCAAGGCCGAAGAATTTCACTCCCTTGGGAGAATCTTACACTAGTCTGTTCCACCGGTTAAAGCAAGTAGGGTTGCTGAATCCGGTTGAAGCTAAGCTGCCAAACCCTCTTCCGAAGAACCTGGACCATTCAGTAAATTGTGCCTACTGCTCGGGATGTCCGGGACACGATACAGAAAAGTGTTGGAGGCTGAAGACGGCCATCCAGGAGCTCATTGACACCCGCAGGATCGAGGTCCGGACTCCAACAGAGCCCAACATCAACCAAAACCCGCTTCCAACTCATCATGAGACCAATATGATCGAGTTGGTACGGGCGGAGGAAGGAAAGGAGAAAGCCTCTCAGACCGTAATGATGATTAAGTCTAGCGGGGTAGGAACGAGAAAAGGGCCAAGCCTTGATGAGTCACCCAATTGCAAGAAGGACATACCAGGAGGGTCGGAAGCAGGAAAGGGAAGTGTGAACGAAGTACCGGTGAAGCCGGGGGAAGCCAAGATAGTTGTACCAGGGGCAGCAATCAAGCCCATCTTGACAGTAGCAGGCGTTCGAATGGA
>JASVEL010007465.1:0-14579 GCA_032618575.1 Nicotiana noctiflora
GGGACTTATCGACCCTATCCTCATGCTCTTTCATTTGGTCGCGGAGGGCCTTGTTTTCACTCTCCATTTCTTCTATTTTTCTCAGAATGGACGCCAGTGTGTCATCGTGGGTTTGTGTCTTAACAGGTTGGTTGTTTGTTCGTGCTTCCTCTTGCTCGTCCGCTATGGTAGCGATACTTGTTGTTGGTATCGCTTTTGCATGGCTCTGTGGTGATTTTTCCACTAAGCCGCTCAGGGTACTCATCAGTCATTCTTCCAATAATTTTCTAACCGTCGGAGGTGCTTCTATTGCATCGGACGTGAAAGCTTCCTTGTCCTACAAGGTCGTAAGGTTCCCGGATGGTAAATGTGAGGCTTCTATCTCTGGTGCGGTATCGGGGGGGTGGTGTTGGTGGTAGTATCATCACCGACCTCGTTCAGGGAGCTTAGGAGGTTGGTGGTGACCTCCATTATAGCTTGGGACCTGGTGCTGTTTTCGGCTATTTCTAGGTTTTCGTGGGAAATAGATGATGTGGTTATCTGATCTTTTGGGTGTATACTATAGGTTTGATTCTCGAAATCCCCACAGACGGTGCCAAATTATTTAACTCAAAAGTTATCGATTACTCTATAAGTTATGGACAATCAAAAATTGTGAGAAAGGGGTAAATCGCAATCTACTATAATAAACCCCGAAGATAGATCTATAGCATTTATATTGTGAATCTTAGTAAAAATGGCGAGATTATGTGAACTATCAATGATTATCACTAGGAGGGTAAAAAGAGAGAATAATAGAGAGAGAATAATCAGAAGTTGTATTATTAAGAAATAACACTTGTCCTTACAATAAGAAAAACCCCTCTTTATATAGAGAAAAGGAGACATAATTCGTTTAAGGACGTGGGCGTGGGGGGAGACGTACTCGGCCCTTATTAGTTATATCCGATTCACCCCCATACAATGGTCTTTTTGGATTCAACATACCCAAATAAATAGGAACAAAATTTAGTGACCAAACTATATATGCGATTTTAAACCGCGCTTTACTTTAACGTCTGTTTAAGACGTGAAGGTATAACGCGTTTTAAAACCACGTTGTACATAAAACGTCACACAACACTTTACTTATTTTGTGGGCACACCAATAACTCTTATGTACTTGAATGAAATAATAATAATTCAAATGCATAAATTAAGAAGCGTTTTTCTTCCAAAAAGAATCGATCTCCCCCCCCCCCCCAAAAAAAAAATAGGCATTGTCTTATTTGAAAGCGTTACGGGTTTTGCAAAAATTCATTCAGAAATACTCTCAACTCCTCATAAATTTTCTTCTTGTTACATTCTCAAACTTTTTTTCATAATGTATGAAAAGCAAAAAGTAAGAATTTCATTATATTTGGTGGAGAGGGTGAAGTTGTGGTAGTGAATAACTTAGTGAGCTATAGTTTATCTCCACGGAGTATGTTGAGTTTCCACTTACAATGGAATACGATAGATAGGAATCATTGTTATGTAATAAAATGAGTGTTAACAAATGCTCTGTGAATCTTAAAATAACCAAAAGATATCCGTATCCTGTGAGGTTGCTTAATACGCTAAGTTTAACATCGAGGATGGTGAAACTCTGAGAGATTTTTTGGGGAATCTGGATGAATACAGAAAATTTATTTTGATAAAAATATTGAAAATGTACGTGAAGGTTGAAGACGTTCGTAATAATGAGGTTGCGTAAAACAGTGATACCCTCAATCATCAGTGTGGTTATTCTGGAGCAGTTTTAGTCGAACAATTTCCAGCTGAAAGAGTTTGTCCGGATCTATACTTATCTCCAAGGGTGAATGAGGAGCGAGGAAATAATTTCTCTCCTAATTTACATAATTTGCAAAATGGCTGGTCAATTTTTCTTTGTGTTATAATGTTTATTTTTGTTGTATTGAACTTGTATTAACACTCATATATTTAACGGGGGGTACCATCCAGATATGAATTTTATAAATTATGAACCCACGCCCAGTTGGAATATGCGTAATTTTGGTGTGTTGGATCATGAACTGGGAGTCATCACCAACAGAATAATGTCCATCATGGAATGTCAACACATTGTGACTTAAGTGATGTGATATAGCTATATATAAAGTACTTTTCAGTTTGAGTAGCTTATTATTTTATTATTATGTAGTGTAAACGAGCAACTTGATGGCCTTTTCCTCACTTAGTTGCCCGTTGACGACGTATTTACTCGGGTTTGGAAGATGCGTAGAGTTAGGAAGACAATAATGATTATGACAACAATATCGATGAGTCTGTAGATGACATACCCTTCTCTGACGAAGGTGATGAGGAGGAGGAAGAGAATGCCAAACATGATTTGATGAGGGAGCATGATCCACCTCCCGTTAAACCAAGAGTGCACGAGTCCCACGTGTCATTTTATTCAAGGCATATTCTCTACCTTGATAATCTAGAAAGTATGCCGGATATGGATGCCCTCAAGGGACTTTGACGAAATTCGCACACCAATGGGGGATGATTATGGACCAATGATGCTCGCAAATTGCATACTTTTTTCTGATAAAGCGTGCCTAAGCAGGGCGGTGAAAATGTACAACGTAAAAGAGTATCGTGAGATGATGGTATGGGAGACATCTCCGAATGTATACAACATTATTTATCATAGATGTTTTATGGGTTTTCATTGGATATTATGTGCGAGCAGGAAAAAAACAGGTTTGTGGAAAGTGGGTAAATATATTGGCACGCACAATTATGAAATGGATGTGAATCACTTCAAATTGGATGCTGACTTGATTTCTCTTTAACTGATTCCACACATTGAAGCGTCCATAAGGTACAAGATCAAAGAGTGTACTATATTCGTTCACCAAGAATATGGGTGTACTATCACCAAAAGAAAGGAATATCTCGGGCGCAAACGTGCATTTGAAATTATTTATGGTGACTGGTATAAGTTATTTGCATTTCTACCTAGGTACATGGCCGCATTGCAACACTTTAACCCCCGGACTGTTGTTGAATGGAAGCTTAAGCGGAGTGCAGGAACACCAGAATATATATATATATATATATATATATACATATATATATATATATATATATATATATATATATACGTGTATATAGACCTGTAAACCAGCAATTGACGGTTTTGTACATTACCGTCCATTAATTTTCATAGACGGTACTCATGTCTATGGAAAGTATGATATTAAGTTGTTGGTCGTTGTTGCAGTAGATGTCAGTGGATAAATATTTCCCCTAACTTTTGCCATCTGTGCCAATGAAAGCCAAGGGACGTGGGCGTTATTTTTGAACCACTTGAAGGAGCACGTTGTCAAACAACGTTCATGTATTTGTCTAATATCTGATCGGTATGGGGTATATTAAGTTCTGTAGAGCGTTTACCTGAATGGCAGGAACTCTATGCATACCACTGTTACTGTGTGAGGCACCTGAAGGCTAATTTCTAAAAAAAATATCACAACAAGAACTTGCATGATTTAGTGTTGATGGCTACAACTGATCAACAGGAGTGCACATTCAGGAGGCACATGGAATTGATCCGGTAGGAAGACGAAAGAGCACATCATTGGTTGATGCGACATGAGCTTCACAAGTGGACATTGCATGCGGATGGTGGCAAGCGATGGGGAACCCTGACTACAAATATGTCGGAGTCTTTCAACGGCTTACTAAAGTCTGTACGTGGGTTGCCTATCACGGCCATTGTGCAGATGTCATTCAAATATATGACAGAGTGGTCCGAAGCCGTGAAAACATCTTCTTGTAGAGATGCAGGATATACCTTTGTACAATAAACTCTTCTGATCCGATCTTTTTTCCCGACCTCACACATAGCGAAAAAAATACACATGTGCCCTTAATATAAGATCCTTTTAAATTTAGTTTTACGCGGATAGGTATACTAGGACAGAAGCAACCAGCTGCGAAAACCTTATCATTTACCAGCTGTATAGAGTAGCACAGCTGGTGCTGAAACACTATGGATATGACAGCTTATCATCACAACATTTTTTCTTCTCTATATTTGGAGTTGGCACCACGAATACTCCCTGATATTAAACTTACTATGACCTAATTAATTAGTTAAAGTATTTTGCATTAAAAAGGAAAACGAAAAGGTGAGGATATAACGAAGCAGAACTTGTACTTAGACTAAGGAGAGTTAAGAAAAATATCGTTAGGCGAATCTACCTTGTAATATATAGGTTGCCAAAACTGTCTATACTAAGAAATTAACTAAATAAGTAAATTCAATAATTATTGTATATTAACTTCAAATCACTTATAGAAACTTGTATTTTAAAATTGTGGATCGATCCGTTTGGTCTGTGTAGTACCTTTGGAATTTAAATTATTATTTATATAATTAAAAGTATAAAATAGATATATGCCCCAAATTTTTAAGCCAAGATAAAGAACAAAAGAAATGGTGTAATTCTCCAACCGAGCATATGTTACCTTAAGGTTGGACAAGGAAATGAAACATACTTATAACGTCCTACATAGGGCACACGTGATTGAGAGTTTGTCCCCCCACCACATGACCAAATTATTATTATGTATTCCCTCCACCCTCTAACTTGACACGTTAGTGATGTATTTATTCTTCCGCCCTTAATTAAATGATCGAGTTTTTTTCCGAATAAGAAATACTTTACCTTTAATAAATCTTATATGGAGTGAATTTGAACTAGTCGAACCAGTGCTTATTAAACCAAAAAATGGAAGATGCTTATAAAAAAAGGTCCTGGAATAGTGGAGATCTTCTCAAGGAGTTAGTTAACATTTAGGGTTATGTCAGATTGAAGCTTATGGTTTAAGGGAACGAGCGTCCCGTGTATTTTGCTCCACCAGAAGATTTAAAGCGACTACTTTCAAAAAGGAAAAAAAAATGAGGTATAACTAAAGTCCAATTTATACGATAATCACAGTCAAATATTTATTAATATTTAGTCCATTTGTATTGCTATAATAAACAATAAAACAATAAACTAGAAAAAATAGAAATAGAAAGTTAGCAAAACCAGAACAATAAAATAAATTCTCGAAAATAATATAGGAATAAACCGAGCTTACTGAATACAGAGTGTGTTCTTTAGAAAACTATTCCCCTTAGTATTCGAGGTGTTGGAATATATCCTCCCAGGATAGAACGATTTAACTCACCAGAATGTTGGTACCAAACACGTCGATGAACAATGAACCACTCGAAGGCTGTAAAACACATTGGAATTTTGATCAGAAAATTTCGTATGTAAGTACTATTATGGGATTCAAGGAATATTTATAGACCATTTGACATTGTTTCTGAAAAGGTTTGCAACCTTTCATAAACAGCCATAATTGTTAGAATAGGTGTGAAATAGAAATATTGCGGGAAACAACAGATGGATGTACAATAATCCGAAAGAATATGGACCGGACCGCATCGCGGGATGGGTTATTCCGGATTGAATTTTTGTTAATTAATTAAATAATTGAAAAGAATTTTATCCAAAAAAATTAATCAATCAATCGTTGACAAAATCCAAATCCAAATTCGAAGCTGAAATCGAGCCTAGCGAGCGACGACACCGACGACGACGATGTGAGGCTTGCCTTCTTATTAACTCTTTAAGAGATAGAAGAAGAGCAATTATATATATACACATCAAAAGTCTTTTTTTCCTCCATTATGGGGACAATGTCCCTTTGCCAAAGAGGAAAACTCAAATATTTTATTTTTCCTCCATTTTTCAATCACCCTCTTTAAGCTACACAAGCTTAAAAGCTCAATAATCCCCACATGAATGAAAAATGGCTATAAAATAAAGGAATCACATATGTGTGTGTGTTAATGCAAGAATTAATTGCATTTGAATAAGTAGGTTTCCCTTTTAACTTTCCGTAGTGAACTTATATCAGATATACTCAGTCAATCGGTAGATTTGATATCTTTGAACCGCCGAGCTTTATTATATACCTAAAAAACATAAGTCACGCGATGAATCTTTACATTTATGGTTCTCACGGTTGTGTTCGTTGAACACCACCTGGCTTCATGAGTGCTTAGAGAATAGACCTTTACTTTTATTCCCCTTGAAGCGGCTTCCACTTCACATTTACATAGGTGATTTCTAAACGTGTAATCTTATAGATACACTATCTGGTCATATCCTGCCAGACTTAGCAAATCATAAAAAAACTTTAAGTTGTTGACTCATCAAAAAGCCTTAATGTTTTACCTCGATTTATGAACATTGTCTTCATCATGAGAATGGGTTGATTTGTTCGATAATGTTGAACCATCATGCATAACTTTGTTTGATCTCTTTGAACTTAGCTCATGGGATCTCCAGTCTGCTAGGTAGAGTTACCGCCATGATCACTTGTCATAGACCGTAATCTCATTCCATTTGATGATCTTTCAACTGCTTCTCTCACTACAAGAAATTACATTTTCAGTGACGACCTATAATGGCAACGCTTCTTGTTGCCACAAAAGTACTGGTTTTACTGGCGACAGGAATTGGTAGCTAAATAGTAAAAATTTAGTAGCGACCTTCAATATCGCCTCAAAAAGATAATGCTTTAGTGGCGACTTAACCATGTCGCATCTAGTAGTCGCTAAGTTTTTATTTAAAAATTTGGCTAGAAAACAATTTGTAGCGATTTATATATTTTAAACTTAAAATGGAGAAACATAAACGCTCCCAACCTTCACTTTCTTTATTTCCCTCGTTTTCCCAAGTCCCTTCCGTTTCTCCCAAAACCCCAGCCAACCCAAAACCCCTGTATTGCCAAATTCCTTTTTAATCTCTCTCAAAATTCTTACTACTGTTCGATGTGTGCGTCGTTCAGCTTTTACTCCCTGTCACTGTCAAGTTGAGGTTGTTAAAGGAATCTGAGTTGAAAGATGCGACTACACCAGGAAGGTTTGGAAGAAGTTGGGGATGCTTCTATGTGCCATGTATTTGAAAATCTATATGGCAAATTTGATTTATTTCTCCGTAAAGAAGAAAATTCACTAATCCTTCTTAGGGTCTTGAGACTCCTGTACGCTGATTTGCCTAAAGGAATTTTGTTGTCAGACATTTGGAGCTAATTTCAAGGTAAGATTGGATCTTTCAATTAGTCGAACTATTGTGATGTTTCAGCTTATGTATTTTTTTTTTGTTTTTTCCTTTAAATTTAGATTCAATTAAATATGATTTTAAGTTGTTTTCTTTCCCGTTAGTTACACATTATATTTGTATTTTTCTCTTCCGAATTGCAGATTGTTTGAAAGTTTACTTCTTGATTTCTCTTTTTAGCTCATTCTGATTTTCGTTTTGTTTTTTTGTTTCAATTATTAGTTTTATTTTGGCAACAAGAAAGAGTGTTGTCTTTTGTTTTGTGTAGCTTTTGTTGCGTTAATAATTTCTCATGTGGTGACATGGACATATATGATGGGATGAAATATTTGGGTAATTGGCTAATTGCAATGAACTCTTGATTCTTGAATGTATTATTTAGTATTAACTTGAGTAGATACTTAACAATCATTGAGAGAAGGAGGAACTGTGATTTGAACTGATAAGATGATAAGTGGAATACCGCTAAAGAAAAGAGAATCTCTTTATTATAGTCTGGTTGTTGTTGAAATTCTTGAACCATGCGAACCAAATATAAACTTGTTCTTCTGGTCACTATGTTCCTTCTAGTGGAGTCTTAATTGCCATAACAATAATACCAGCTGTAGAGGCTAACTGTTTAGTATTTCTCTAAATATATTACTTGTTATACATATACTATAAAGTGGATTAAATATATTATAGTTGCCTGATACTCTAACAAAAAATATGTTGAGAAATAAAATATGCTTGAGAATATTGGTACTACATAGAAAAATATTCAATAGATAACTGGTGCAAAGTATACTAATTTTAATATGTGCATGAGAGATCTATGGTCCTTAGATATTGATATCAATGTGACGCGACAAAGCATTAGTCTCGATATATACATTGATATCAATAATATCATATACATCGTAAGTATTGTAGTAGTAAGCATGGCAGCTTTAACAATATGACAAGTGTGTCATAGTACAATATGCTCTTTACATATCTACCTTTTAAATATTTTTTTCAAATATTTAAGTTGCTCTCTTGTCACTTCTTAAAAGCGTTCGAGTTGATTTATCTATATTTTGGTTCATGTATTAATATTGATTCATTTACTCGTATTATGAAATTTGTGATCATAGCCTCTATATTTATGCTTGTGTATCTCTCAGCTCTGGGTGAAGGATCGATAAATGCTTTAGATACTTTCACTTAAAGCACATACTTAATTGTGCTTTGCGCTTAAAGCCTCGGTAGACCTAAAGAGCCTTTAGAGATTTTCATCTTTGATCATAAATGATATTCTTGTTTCCCAAAAAAAGATTTAGTTAGTGCCTTCAGCAATTCTGTTAGCCTTTGACTAATAGATCATGGTTGAAATGGAATATGTATGTGATATTATTTCGATTGGTTTGGCTGTTACAGGATTGAAGGTCGTGAAAAAAGGAACTTCAAGCTTCAGCAACTTTGGCTGAGTTTGAAGCAATTCGTCGTGATGACAAAAAAAAATTAAATGATCATCGATTTGAGGAAGTCATGAAATCTACTGAGGTAATTTTGCTAAAATTCACTATTATGAATTAGACTTTAGCTGTTAAAAATAATGATTGGTTAATATGTATTATTAGATTGAGCTTGGTCATTGCCTCCTTAAAGTTAATGTTCGATCTACTGAACTAGATGATGTTTGGCGAGTAATTCTAAATTTTATATATATTTTCATTTCTACCAAGGTTCAATTAGCTTAGTTTAGTTATAATTGGGAAAACATATTCATATTTACATCAAACTAACTTGAATGTGCTCGTCTTCACTTAATATACGAACAAGTACTTGACTACCCAATACCAAACTATATTTACATATGTTTCTGAAGCTTGAAATTGACGTGTTAAGAAGTGCCTCTTCAAAATTTACACCCCACTTTATAACTTATGTATTTGGGAGGAGGGGGATTAGAGGATATAAAGAAAATCATACAAAATACATTTTGCCATAATAATTTTGCAAGTGTTAGTTATTTCAGCAAAAAGAAGGAGTCATTCTAGTCTCTTTTTGAAATTTGCTTCATTATTTATTATTGCTCTATTTTGTTTTATCACCGATTGGTAACAAATCTTAGTGATTTTTTTGGCTTTTAGCACTAACTTCATATTCACGTGGTTTCATCTGTGTACGTTCTTTCATTTTTCTTTTATTTCTCTTTTTTCTCGTAATCCACTAAATCTTCTTTACTAGTTTAAGAACGATTACTTCTGTGCTCCTTTGAATTCTTGCTCATCATCTGTGTCTATATATACATAGCTACTAAGACTGTTTGACCTAATCATCCTATTGCCAGTGTGTTAAGCTTCTGTGACTTTTTTTCTGCTGCTTATGAAATTTACTATATATATTTGTTGTATATTTTCTTTGTTGATACTCTCTAGTCTACTTTATCATATGCTTGTTGTGTATTTTATTAGTACAGATCAAACTATAGATAGTATTAGAGAAATTGTATAAAATAAAAAGAAGAAAGAGATATGTTGATCACAAGAGTCCTACTTAATATTGTAATTTTGATTTTATAATAATGATGTTAAGGTGAGAGCATTATTTGTAGCATTAAATCTATTGCAAATAAAAGGTTCTGAATTACATAGCTAAATGCTATATAATGACTAATCAAAGAGGAAGTTACATGAAATGCTTGCTATTAGAATTATCTAGATGCTTGCAAATGTAAATGTAATGTTAAGAACATGAATATATAAGTAACAGGTAGCTTCAATTTAAATAATAGTAAATTATCTTGCTTATATTCATTTGCTTGCAATTGTGCAACTAAAATTGAATGGTAATCATTTTAAGTGATATTATGAACTTCATTGTCTTTTCTTTGTTCTGTACCCTCTGAAAAGTCTCAATTTCTATGTTATTCAAGGTGACTGAATTTTCTATAAGTTTGCAATGACACTTGGTAATACTCATATCTTTTGGACATATTCATCATAGATGTAAGACAAAAGTGATGATATTTAGAATGTCTGAGCTACTTAAGTCATAGACTGCCTTAGAAAGTACTTTATGTTTATATTCATAAAGAGAAAAAGTAAATCAAAAGGCCATCTATGCATATTATTTGTTGTACATATGGAGATGATTCGTGATAATTTCCCCCCGGCAGTGAGAAAAGAAGTCTTATTGAACAGTGAATACCATAAAAAGTAGAATTTGTTGCAATTATGATATATAGAACTTCAATTTCTGCCATCTTTCAAGATGTTGCTAGATTTTTTTCAAACTCTTTCATGCATTATATATCATGTTATCAAAATGAAGTCTTGCTTTCATTCTTCTTTTTTCTTCTAATTTCAGGGACAACGTTGTTTATAATGGGAATGGTCAGCAAGGAGTTTGAAGATAGTATCTTGTGATTCTTTTGTTTTCATGTGTACATACCATGACATGCCATATTTATAAAGTGTTTTCTTTGTATTGTGACATTTAAATAATGAAATATTCTTATACTACTCTTCTTGAGAAATGTATGTGATGTTGTTTTGGTATTGGTAATGGACTATTATTATATATTGGATAATTAATAGTAAAATACATTGTATATTATTTTTTAAATGCAAAATTAGTATTTGTGACGACCCATAGTTGCCTCTAAAAGAGGTACAGAAAAATGGAGTTCTCTGTTGTGGCGACTGAATATTAAATTATCAGTGGCGACTTTTATCGCTGCTAAAGCCCTCTTATCAGTGGCGACCCTCCTGAAATCCCTCTTGTGTATTATAATTTGTAGCGTCAAGAGTTGCCACAAGAAACATTCAGTTACGCATTTACTTGCAGCAATCCTGTGGTCGCCAAAAACATGTAGCAGCGACATTCTTGTCATATGTGGCGACTTTAGGCGCTGCTAAACGCCTAATTTCTTGTAGTGTCTAGATAGGCCTATTATAAGTGGATCCGACATGTTATCTCTTGACTTTACATAATGAATCGTGATAACACCACTAGAGAGTAGTTGTCTAATGGTATTGTGTCTCCATCATATATGACTATCACAATGTATACAAATAGGTGCCAAATGTTTGGGCCAAAATGGAATATCTTCCAAGAAATTTTAGAACCATTCAGCTTCTTCACCGGCTTTATCTGAATCTATGAATTCAGATTCCATTGTAGAACGGTCGATGCACATTTGTTTAGATGATTTTCAAGACACTACTCCACCCTTAATTGTGAAAACATATCTACTCGTGGATTTAACTTCACATGATCCGTTGATCCAATTTGGATAACTATATTCCTCGATCATTGAGGGATATTATTTTTAATGCAAAGCATAATTTTGGGTATGTTTCAGTACATCAAAACTTGTTTCATTGCCATCTAATGTATTTAATTGGGATTACTTGTAAATTGACTCAGTTTTCTAATAGCACATGCTACATCTGGTCGCGTACAATTCAATGATATACATCAAACTTTCTAATACCTTTGCATAGTCCAGTTGTAATTCACTTTTACCTTCATTCTTTTGAAGTGTATAACCCACATCAATTGGAGTCTTGGCAATTTTAAAATCCAAATACTTGAATTTATCAAGTACCTTTTTAATGTAGTGAGACTGTGATAGTGTTATAGCTTGTGGAGTCTTGTGTATTCTGATTCCTAAAATTACATCAGCGATTCCTAAGTCTTTCATGTCGAATTTTCTAACTAACATGCGCTTAGTAGCATTTATACATGCCATACTTTTGCTCATTATCAACATGCCATCAACATATAAACAAACAATGACTTCATGACCTGGAGTGTTTAATGTAGACACATTTGTCACACTCATTATTTTTATACCCACTAGCCAATATTATTTTGTCAAATTTGGTATGCCATTATTTGGGTGCTTGTTTAAGTCCATAGAGCTACTTAACAAGTTTGCACACTTTTTTTTCTTAACCAGGAATCACAAAGCTCTTAGGTTGTTCCACGTAAGTCTCTTCCTCCAATTCTCTATTTAAGAAAGTTTTTTAACTTCCATTTGATGGATTTTAAGACCATACACAGTCACTAGTTCCACTAACACTCTAATAGATGTTATCCTCGTTACTGGTAAGTAAGTATAAAAGTAATCAAAGCCTTCATTTTGTCTATAACTTTGACAACAAGTCTTGCCTTATATTTATCAATAGTGCCATCAGCTTTCATTTTCCGTTTAAAGATCCATTTAGAACCTAAAAACTTATTTCCTGGAGGAAGACCGACCAATTCCCACGTATGGTTATCCGAAATTGATTGAATCTTACTATTGACTGTCCCTTTCCAAAATGCTGAATCAGAAGACGGCATAGCTGCTTTAAAAGTTTGAGGCATTTTCAAGCAAAAATATCACAAAATCTAGTCTAAAGGAAGTAGATGTTTTTTGACATTTGATACACCTTGGATGTTCTACACTTGAAGTATTTTCCTTTGGTTCTTCCTAAGGTCGTTTAGGTCTTTCTCTTAACGACCCGCATTTAGTTTTACATGGATAGATGCTTTCAAAGAATTCATGAATATCTGATGCCATTATCGTATTAACATGAATTTTGGGATTATCGAATTTATGAACCAAAAACTGACATGATTTACTGTTTGTAGCATATCCAATAAAATTGAAATCTACCATTTTTTTTATCCGATTTTAATCATTTTAGGTAAACGAACTTGTTTATTTTCTAGACACCTCCGCACTTTAAAATATTTCAAGTTGGGTTTTCTTCCTTTCTATTTTTTATATGGAATATATTGTCTTTTGTTGTGGGGTACTCTGTTAAGTATTCGGTTATCTGTAAGGATAACTTCCCCCCCCCCCCCCCCCCCCCACAAACTCTGCGGTAATCTAGAACTTATTAATAAAGAATTCATCATTTCCTTTAATGTTTGGTTTTTTCTTTCCATAATTCCATTAGATTGAGGTGTGTAAGGTGCAGTAATTTGATAGATAATTCTATATTCTTAACAAATTTCTACAACCGAAGATTCATATTCAACACCCCGATCACTTCTAGTAATTTTTTATCTTTTTATTCAATTAATTCTCCATTTTGTTCTTGTATTATTTAAATGCTTCAATTGCTTCATACTTACTATTAAGAAAATAAACATAATAATATCGAGTGCAATCGTCAATAAAAGTAATAAAATACTTTTTTCTACCTCCAGTCAGTGTCGACTTCATATCACAAATGTCAATATGAATTAAGTCTAAAGAATTTGAATTCCTTTCAACAGACTTATAAGGCTGCTTTACAAACTTAGATTCAACACATACTTTAGTTACATTTTGATTTATTACACTCGAATTTAGACAATACTTCTAAATTAATTAACTTCCGCAAGGTTTTTAAATTGACATGTCCTAAACGAATATGCCATAAATCATTTGAATCCAATACATAAGAAGAAGCTGAAATTATATTCATACTGTCAACATCCATTACAATGAATTTGAAAAGGTCCTCTATGAGGTAGCTTTTTCCAACATACATTTTATTCTTGCTAAAAACAACTTTTCATAAACAAATATACATTTGAATCCATTCTTCACAAGTAACAAAGTAGAAACCAAATTTCCCAATAGTAGGAATATGAAGAACGTTGTTGAGTGATAACCACTTGACGAAAGTTATCATCAGTAAGTCGCAAATGCTTCTTTCACAGCACAAACAGGCCGAGTGGCTCCAGAGTCAATCCACCATTCCTTTGGATTTCAACTAGGTTGCATTCCGAAAGTATTCCACTAAGATCATCAATGTCATCATTCTTCTCCCCTATGTTGGCATGTCCTTTCTTCTTATCCTTTTTGGGGACGACAATCAGGGGCTTTGTTACCAACTTTTTCACAATTGTAACAGTTGCCCTTGAATTTATTTTTGTTCTGTTTCTTTGTCTGTCCAGAAGACCTCTTCCTCTTCTTACTTTTTGGAGCATTTTCCTCAACGATATTAGCTCCCATGATTGTTTAATGTTCACGAGACTTTTTCTCGACTGTTTTGGTTATCTTCCTCAATCTTGAGATATATCACAAGATCTTCCAACTTCATTTCTTTGTGCTTGTGCTTAACATAGTTCTTAAAATCTCTCCACGAATGAGGAAATTTTTCAATTATTGACGCCACTTGAAATGCTTCATTCACGGCCACACCTCCAGAAATAAGCTCATGAAAAATAAGTTGAAGCTCCTGAACTTGGGTTCCCACATTTTTGTTGTCTATTATTTTAGAGTCTAGAAACTTGGCAACCACGAGCTTCTTCAAGCATGCGTCTTCGGTCTTGTATTTCTTCTCAAGTCCGTCTCATAATTCTTTCAAAGTATTCACTATAATATACACATTGTACAAGTCATCCTCTAAAGCTCTTAAGATATAGCCTTTGCAAATAAATATGCATGTTTCCACGCCTCAATAATCATAAATTTCTCGTTGTCTGGCATGT
>JASVEL010007467.1:0-35728 GCA_032618575.1 Nicotiana noctiflora
CTGGCATTCTGGAGTCCATTCAAAATTGTTCTTTTTTTCCAGAAGTGAAATAAATTATGGCACTTCTCATAAGATCTTCAAATGAACATGCTTATGGATGCTAACCTCTTAGTTAATCTCTGTACCTCATTTACATATGTCAATTGATCCAGAACGACCTCAATAGCTTTGATTTTGTCAGGATTTACCTCAATCCATCTTTAAGAGACTGGAAGCCCCAAGAATTTCCTGGGACTAGCCTTGAATGTACATTTTTGTGGGTTAAGTTTCATGTTATGCTTCTTCAAGATATAGAAGGTATATTGGATGTGTTTCAAGTGATCTCCTGCATTCAAAGACTTGACTAGCATGTTGTCAATGTATACTTCCATTGTTTTGCTTATTTGATTTTCGAGCATTTTGTTCACGAGCCTCTGATAAGTTGCTCTATCGTTCTTAAGCCCAAATGGCATCACTTTATAATAATATGTGCCAAATTTCGTTATGATCAAAGTTTTTTCCTGATCATATGGGTTCATCCTGATATGATTACATTTGGAATAA
The DNA here is from genome assembly GCA_032618575.1 of Nicotiana noctiflora. NCBI lineage: Eukaryota > Viridiplantae > Streptophyta > Magnoliopsida > Solanales > Solanaceae > Nicotiana > Nicotiana noctiflora. The sequence continues at coordinate 544 of JASVEL010007467.1, forward strand.
GCATCAAGGAAACTCATCAACTCGTGCACGGCCATATCATCAATCATTTGTTCAAGATTGGCAATGGGAACGATTCTTTAGGGCACACATTATTTAGATCTATATAATCTAACGCATTTTCTAAATGTGTTATTCTTCTTTGGTACGACAACAACATTGGCTAACCATTATGGATACTTTACCTCCTATATGGAACCGATATTGAGTAATCAGTTTAGCTCTGCTTTAACAAACTTTTTTCTAAACTCGTCAATCAGACGCTTATTCTGCCTTATGGAATAGCTCGGGTCTAGGCTTAGATTGTGCATGGCCACCTCCACTGGGATACTTGTCATATCCGAGTGCGACTACAAATTAGTCTGCGTTAGCTTTAAGAAAATTTATAAAATCTAACCCGAGTGAGATTGAGTCTTTTCCCCGAGTGAAACTTCCTTTCCAAGAATTTTTTGAATAGAGCCACTTGCTCAAGTTCTTCTACAGCAGACTTGTTTGCATTCGTCCTCTCTGGTACTTGAAAGGAACCCAGGCACCTGGTGGAATTCCGATGACTCCTTGCTTTTATCATCTTCATTTGGCAAGGGAGAATGCATCAGTATTGTAGTTGCTATTTGTTGGTCTCCTTCCCTTTGTTGCTAAAAATCGGCACAATGTTCATCTCTCTCGTTGCTAGTTGATCTCCTCTTATTTGCTTGATTCCTTCAGGGGTAGGGAATTTTAATAGTTGATAATATGTTAAGGGCACATCCTTCATCTCATGTATCCACGACCTTTCGAGGATTAAGTTTTAGCCCATGTTGCTATCTACCATTTCGAATAAGGTGGTCTTGATTACTTCTTTGGCTTTCGGGGGTAGCAGGATCTCTCCTCGAGTTGTCACACTTGCCAAGTTGAACCCATCTAGGAGCTTTGTCGCCGAATGATGCTTCCGGTCAACTTTGCTTGTTCCATCATTCTCCATTGGATAATGTTGACTGAGCACGTTTTGGAATCTAAGAAATTGAGAGAAAATACCATAGTTTCAAATGACGTTTGTTGGCATCTTCCTCCATGAAGGTGATGTTATCTTTTGTGACATTCTGGAGTCTCTTGTTGTGGGTCACTAATATCTTTGTGTCTTGGCCACTGAGAAGGTTATGCTAATGATTTTAGTCCCTACAAAAATCATGTTGATAGCCAAACGAGGGGAGTCTTCTGCTTCTTTCGAAGGCTCCACATTGTCCCAGCTTTAGCCGTAATTTTTCTTGGCTCGGTCGCTCAAGAACTCCCTGAGATGACCATTCTTCAATAACGTCGCCACCTATTCATGCAGATTTTGGCAGTCCCCAGTTCTCTGGCTGTGAGTCCCATGATATTCGCACCAAAAGTTAGGATCCCTCTAACTAGGATCGGATTTGATTGGATTTGGGAATCATGATTCTTTGATATATGTTCCTCATTGTTAATACTAACTTCACGCTGATGTTGACATTGTAATCCAATGACCTGCGATATGTGGAATCTCGGTCCCCCGATACCTCTTTTTTGTTTTACGACCAATTATTTTGTTCATGATCGGTTCTTCTATAAGGAGCGACCCTATCCAAGGACCGGAAAACTTTGCTGTCGCGTCCATCGATTCACTCGTATAGCAGGAAACGACCGTTAGAATATCGCCAATCAACATCAAAATTAATTTTTGAACTTATCCTGGTTCTTGTCTTGGTATCGTCCCTTGGTTGATGTCGAGAACCCAAATTAATCATCTTCTATCCGCAGTTTTGACTCACAATGGTTATAGACATCCGCCCATATGGTCACTTGGAATTTGAAAAGGCTTTCCTTCAGCTTTTGGAAAGCATTAGAGCTTCTTTTGATTCAAACCCTTTGTGAATTCCCATGTTTCCTAATCGTCTGGTACATCTGCTAGCAGCATCCTCTCTTTATGGAATCTGATCACAAATTTCCGCAGCAATTCGAACTCACCTTGCGCGATCCTAAATATGTCTTCCTTCCTGGCTTGGACCTTTCTGGCTAAGCATGGGCCTTAATGAATGAATCTGCAAGCATTTCAAAAGAGTCAATTAAATGATCGGGTAAGAGTGAATATCATGTCTAAGCCCTTTTTTGTAAGGGTTTTACCAAAAAAATTCAGTAGGACAAATTCGATCTCATGTTGAGCCAAATCGTTCCCTTTCACAGCCATGGTATAACTTGTGATGTGCTCATGCGGATCCAAAGTCTCATTATATTTTGGTGTACCTGGCATCGTTAACCTCTTCAGAATCAATCTAGTGTTGCGCTCGGTTTCAATGGTAGTTGTGTGTATTTTTTTGAATCTGGACCTTTTAATATTGGTGGTGTATCCGAAATCAGTGGTTCGTTCATTTCCTTCATAAATCTTATAAGCTTAGTTTTGAAGGGATCATTCCTATTGTTGTTTCTTGGTATGTTATCGGTCCCTCCGACTTCGTCGAAACCAACCTCACTTCTTTGGGTGATGTTATCAACTCTCTGAGTCGTCTGATTTGTAGGAATACTGGGAGGAACTGGGCATCTTCCACTAGCATTATCGGAAGCGTCTGACAATGCTTGCTTCAAATCCGTAATCATTTGATCTTGCCTTGAGAGGTGGCCCATGATGCCTTTCTGTTGCTCTCTTAGGATTTTCATCGTATCCACAACTTGTTCGTTCTCTGCATTATCGAGAGTTGACTCTCGTACATGTCGGGGTATTGCCTTTCACGAACCGGGGTTGCGTCATCCCATTCGTTATGGGTGTCGCCGATTGAGTCTTCGTTTTAAGGCAATCCTTCGTGTCCCTCAAAGTTGTGTGTGATGTTGGCATCATTAGCTGTCTTTTTTGATTTCTTGCTAAGAAAAAAAATCAAACAAGTTAGTAATAAATGTATGGATCAAAGCAATCACGCAACTGTCTAACTCCCACGTTGGGCGCTAAAATATTTATCCGTAAAAGGGTATAGTTAAATTTGTTACGTGATTTATAGACAAACGAGCTGATTTGATCCATAAATGATAAAGAAATGAGATTAAAAATATGACTTAGCAATTAAAATGTAAAGAATATGGCAAGCATGGCTCTAAGCGTAATGCAACCGAGGACAGAAATGAAAGCAATGTAAAATAGCAAATAAAGTTTTTTGAGCAAAAATAAAATATGGCATGTGTTTTGATTTTATGTATTACAATGAATGTTGAGCCTAATATTTATAGCTACACTGGGAAACAAGATTCTTGGATCATGCCCTACTTAAATAATAATAAAAGAGTTATTGATGAAAATATAATGGCAGACAATGAATGCAAATATTCTTTGTAACGGTTGCCTATATAATGCTAGAGAATATTCTTCGCTGAATGCTACCCGATTGCAAATACTTAATCTGCTCCTGCTGATCACGCTCCATTCGGGATTTACACGATATCGATTGCAGCTATTGGTCCTAGTACTTGTTATTACTTGACTCGCCTTTTACTTGTATTCGATTCCGCGTGTCATGCTATTTTCAATAGTTTATTACAAATCAGTTTTACCTCATATAGTAATAACAGACAATATATTCATGTGCATGTTTTACATGCCTTAAGGAGAAAGTCGAGTTACTCATGAGTCATGATTATGGTCATTTCATGTATCTGCAGCCACGGTAGTTGCAGAAAAATATAGAATAGCAGCTCCACAAGTAGAGGCGTGCGCTAATTCCCTGTCTCGTAAAGTAGTGGCTAGTGTGCTGCCACTGATTACTGTTATATTGGTTTTTTGGTCCCCCATTCAATTATTGACGTCGTATACATATGACTAAATCAAATCAGTCGTCTTTCATTGTATTTCTTTCGATAAGTAATTTTTTCTGGTTATTTTTCGCTGTGTTTTCTCTGCCTATACTTTTCGTTTCTCATAAATGGATCACTCACTTTACATAGTGCTCTGTATAAAGCCATTATATTCTCTATATGATGGCTTGTTAAAGACCTATAATATTGCTGTTGCCGACCTCCATGTGCAGGCCTTACATTTCTTGTCGTGGACCATGTAAAACCTAATGAAACAAAAATTCGAAAGCTCTATTTTTGGAAAGTCAAATTAATACTGATGTTTTGGATAAGTCCAATATAATCTCCTTCAGTCAAAATGTGCACTGTTCCCTGCAACATGTATAAATGTATAATCACCTAACATATGTAATGCACTACTGAGTTGTCCATTACCCTAATATTGCGCTTTTTTCCACAGGATTTTGACAGTTTCTTGGAATACTTTCTAAAAGCGAAATATGTCATCTTAATTTATAGAGAAAAAAAATACGTGGACCTAAAAGTGTATTACTCTTTCTAAAACTTTAGCAGAAGCCGCGCATAAGTATGAATCCAATACACGTAAATAAGTTAGCAAAGAGAATTATTCATTAGACTAACAAAATCGGTTAGTGCCATATCAGTATACTCGTTCGAAATAAACGATGAAATCATTTATCAAAAAGTTACAACAGAAAAACTTAGTTTTCATCATTTTTATATATAGCTACACCCTATGACAATTAAAGAGGGAATTTCAGCATGCAAATTTGTAATTCTAGTAGAGATCAGCATACAATTATATTACCTACGAGAAATGGGTGACGTGTCAAGTAACTGGAAGAATTAATAGATACTCTTACCTGTTACTATTTAGAACGCTGGGTTAGAGCGAGCCACAACGAATGTGTTTATTTACTGTTAATATTGTTATATCGAGAAAGAGGCAATTCGTAAATAAAGAAGATAAAGAACATCAACTTTTAATGTGGAAAACTCTTCAAAGCGAAGGTAAAAACTACGAGATCACAAAGATTCAAAAAGATCCTCTATAATAATAGAGGGTTACAAAAGTTCATCAAATCGGCTACACAACAATTTTCAAACACGGAGCAATAATAGCAAGAAGACCAACAACAAATCAATTGAAGAAAGAGGAGAATCCACAAAAATGAAGATGTTGTTCGAGGCTCGAAATCAGATGCTAAGGGCCTCCAAATCTGATCTCCACTGTTCAAATCAAAAACCAAGATGTTACGAACACTTAGTCAAAACTTCAGCCCGATCCAACGGTTAACAAATCAGAAAATATAATTTGAAGTTGGCTGATCGGAATAAAAAAACTGCAACAAAAATAAATACTTTTCTTCTTTCTTCTCTCTTGATGAACGCTCTCTAAAAAATCAATCTTACGTACTTAAGTCTTTCAAAGACTTGTACCAATGACCATAGAATAATTCTCCAATGTTGTCCTATTTATATATCATGAGTGGTGTTTTCTCTTAAAGTCAAACCCCACTCAAAATGAGAATAAACACTAAATTCAATTCCGAATATGAATGGAAACTAAAAGAGAATAGGATTAGGCCATATGCCTTTGGCTAGACAACACGGTCATCTACCCAACAAACTCCCCCTTCAGCCAATGGGGCAAATGTGTCTTCAAGTAGAGGAATTATTGACAGGCTTCGTGCCTGCCAATTTTCTACAAAACACATGCTTATCCGCAAGCTTAACTACGAAGTCCCTAGGCTGATCCATATAAATCTCATCATCTGGATCACCATGAAGAAAAGCAGTCTTGACCTCCATCTGTTCAACATCTAAATCTAAACTCGCGGCTAAGCCTAGAACCATACGAATAAAAGACATCTTCACAACAAGGGAGAATCCCTTCTTCTGGAAAAACCTTTAAAAACTAACCTCCCCTTCTAGTTGGATGCAGAGGTATGGTTATCTTGGGTTACTTTGAATATCTATTTGTTTAATAAATCTTTCTTGCCTTTCAGAAGTTTCACTAATTTATATGTGCCATTCTAATGGAGTGACTTCATCTCATCTTTCATGGCTTCCTTCCACTGATCTTTGTAAGTATCTTACATGGCTTCATCATAGCTCTCAGGTTCTCCCATGTCAGTCAAAAGTACATATTCATTAGGAGGATAGCACATGGATTTTTGCTTCTCCCTTGTAGATCTTCTAAAAGAGGTTTTAGGAGTATTCAAAGTAGTTACTTGAGCAGGAATTGGTTGTTGATCAACCACAACTTCATCAACTAGAGCATCTATAACATTTATCACTATCTCCATCATTATGTTGGTTCTTTCATGTGCAATAAATGCCAAAACAATAGAAACTGGATCAATATCAACTAAGCTCTCATTACTCAGAGAATTTGTCTTCTCAAATTTTTCAATATCTTCAATAGTGTGGTCTTCAAAGAATATTGCATCTCTACTTCTAATAAGTTTACTGTCAACTATATCGTAAAAATGATACTCTTGAACTAACCGATAAAGATGCACGTCTTAGTTTTGACATCTAGTTTTGGTCACTCATCTTTAGGAACATGCACGCAAGCTTTACCGCCAAAAATTCTCAAGTGAACATAAGAAATATCTTTGACAAACAAAACTCTGTCTGGGACATCACCATCCAAAGCAAAGGAATGAGACAAATTGATAACACATTAACAGTGTTAAGTGCTTCCGCCCAAAATGTATTTGGAAGTTTAACCTATAAAAGCAAGCATCTAACTCCTTTCTCAACTAGAGTAGAGTTATATTCATCCTATCTGCACCATTCAATTGAGGCGTCTTGGGCGGAGTTTTCTAATGACGAATTCCTTATTCCTTTCAATAATTATCAAATGGACCACAATATTCACCGCCATTATCAGTGCGAACGCATTTTAATTTCTTTCCCGTCTATCTCTCAGCTAAGGCCTAAAATTCCTTAAACACGCCAAGTGTTTGATCTTTGAATTTTAAAGGATACAACCAGAGTTCAAGGGACCACACAAATCAGAGTGTACTAGCTCTCATAAATAGGGTTTTCTTGAGGGATGAAGACTATGAAAGGAAAACCTTTTATGTTTTCTAGCTAAATAATGCATACACATTTTCATATTTGCTTGTTTCACTCCATAAAGCAAAATTTTCTTAGCCAAACACGTAATTCTCCACTCACTCATATGATTCAATCTTCTGTGCCACAATTCTGATAAAGTGTCACTTTCCACCAGATTTATGGAGTCATTAAGAATAGAGCCATGTGTCGCATATAAATGACCATACTTGACTCCTCGAGCCACTACTAATGAGCCCTTAGTGAGCTTCCATTGGCCATTACAAAGGGCATTGTGGTAAATTTATCGTCTAATCTTCCTTCGGAGATCAAATTGAAAGAAAAGTCTGAAGCATGATTGACATCTTGAAGGTCTAATGTTGAACCATTATTAGTTTTTAAACAAACTGTGCCACCACCGAACACCTTAACTTTAGTGGCATTGTCCATCTTTAACACGCCAGAATCAACATGAGTAGAAGATGAGGAAAAAAAAATTCTTGGTGTGACATATAAGGTAGATCTAGAATCTACTATCCAGCTCGTCTCATGGGATACCAAATTGATGACATTTTCATCATAAGTAAAAAGAAGATCATCTTGAACAATAACAGCAATATTGTTATCGTTATTTTCAACTTTCTTTCCTTCTCTAATGTCTTGCAATCACTTGTGGCAAAAACTTTTGGTGTGTCCTTTCTTGCCACAGTGGTTACATGTAATATTATGTATTTGGATCTTGACTTACTTCTACTTTAACCTCTATTCCTCGAGCCTTTTGTTCTATATCTCCACTAGTCTTCTGTAACCAAGATATCTGCTTGTGAGGACGAACCCTGAGATTTTCTCCTTACTTCCCCATTCAACACACCACTGTTGATATACTACATGGTCACCTTACCTCAAGGAGCTGAATTTGTCAAAGAAAAGCGAAGAGTTTCCCAAGAGTCTAGCAGAGTACTAAGAAGCCAAAGTCCTTGTATCTCATCATCAAAATTTAACTCTCATTCCAGACAGCTGATCAAGGACGCCCTGAAGATCATTTATGTAATCAAGGATATGGTTGCCTTCCTTGTATTTAAATGCCACTAACTGCTTTAGCGAGAACAGTTTGTTGTTCCCAATTTTTGAAGCATAAAGAGTCTCTAGATTTACCTACAATGATCTCGTGTGTGTCTAATTCACAATATGGTTGTGAACATTATCTTCAAACCATTGTCATATATATCCACATACTTGATGTTGCTCTAAATCCCAATATTCATCAAATATACTCTCGGATTTATAATCTGCAAAAACAGCTAGATATATTTTCTTCACGAACAACAAATCTTTCATCTTGCTTCTTTAAACATTATAATATCTCCCATTTAAGCATAACATCTTTATCATATTTGCTTTCATTCTGTAATAATCCGCATAAATAACTAAGGCTCTGATACCACTGTTATGTCGAGGAAGGGGCAAACCCAAAAACAAATAAGATAACAATATCAAATTTTAACGTAGAAAACCCTTTAAATTGAATGTAAAAATCACAGGATCACAAAGATCCAAAAAGCTCCACTATAACAATAAGAGGGTTAAAAAATTTCTCCAAATTAGCTACACAATAATTTCCAATACGGGGAAACACTAGCAACAAGAGCAACAACAAATAAATTGAAGAAAGAGGAGAATCCACAAAAACAAAGCTATTGTTTGAGGCTCTAAATCAGATGCTAAGGAACTCTAAATCTGATCTCCACCATCGAAACCAAAGACCAAGATGTTACGAATACTCAATCAATGTTTCAGCCCAATCAAACAATTAAAAAATCAAAAATCGTAATTTGAAGTTGGCTAGTCGAAATAAAAAAGGAAAATGTTCACATAAGAACAATTGTGATCCCTACTTTTTAATTTTATAACTCATATCTCAATTAACAACTAACTAGCCCAAAAATAATAGGCTAAGGTGCAACATCCAACTCCAATAGGTTCTAAAAATTACTATTTAAGTTTTAAAAAAGATTGCTCAAGCTTTTAAGTTAAGTTTTTAATCAGTAACTGTAACCCAAATATTAGTTCAATGACCCAAATTCATTTGGATGGTGAAAGTCAGATTTTTAACAAGCTTAAATATGTGGTTTTAGATTCTAATTTTAATTTTGTGAGAAATTTGGAATGTGTATTATCTGGAATTGTTAAAAATAGTATAAGGAGCTTGTATATAAAATTTGAAGTCATTTAATAGAGATTTGGACGGATTTTGAACAAGAATTACAACTGAAAATTATGGTGTAGAAAGGTGTATAATTGCGTATAAGATGTATTTATGCACACATATACACTATTATACAAGATTATACGAAAAACTCACTCTATCTTCTTCATTGTATTTTTTTAAATTTAACTCTCAAATCTTGCTCAACTACTCCAAAGCATTTCAAATTTAAATTTTGAACTCATTTTGATATTTTAATCAATTGGAACAACACCAATCCAAACAACTAACAAACTCAAAAAATCTTATTTCTGAAAGCCAATCTTTGAATGACCTTCAATGGTGGAATGTAGAATTTCTAATTTTCTTACATTGCAACCACGTGACACATGGAAGAAGTAGTAATGGCAAACGAATCCTTGAAGTATATGTGAGAAGAAAAGAGAGTGAAAGAATTGTTTGTGAGAACATAGATTTAACTCCATGGTTTTAGAAGCAATGGTTGTAAGAAAATAGATTTTGAATTTGCTAGTACTTTCAAAATATGTACAATTAATATGGGCTAGTGGGGTAAAAGTTAAAAATATAGGCCATTTTTTGTTATAGTGTGAAACCAAGTGTATTTTCTTGTAATTCTTTCTAAATAAAACTTGTATTTTCTTGTAATTTTTTTTATGAAAGATCTCTCAAAAACCAGTCTTATGTGCTTAAGTCTTTCAAAGACTTGTACCAATGAGCATGGAATAATCCTCAAAGATTTTTCTATCTCTTAAAGTCAAAACCCACTCAAAATAGGAATAAATACTGAATCAAATACCGAATAGGAATGAAAACTAAAGAGAATAATATACCAAAGAGTGGAACACTGGTACTCCAAACTCTAGTATATTATGTTGGTGTATTTTTTTGGATTTTGAACAGTATTTTGGTTCAGATTTATCTCTACATGAAAAGTAGTTAAATTTCGATTACTTTTAAAATTGGACTATTTTTGAACGACCACTTGTAAATCTGGCTATTTTTTTCTTTTGAAGATTATACAAGACTAAATTGTGGTTCCATTTCCAGATATAAACTCGGTCATTTGCTCGATTAACGACGATTTAGGTGTACAATGAATTGTTGGCCTTTATGAAAGTGAAATGTGTCATTTATGAAGGAACTCTGTCCATCATTAAATAGGAAGAGCAAGATTATTATGCTTATATATAATTGTTGCTCGGCTTGGCTTTGGATTAATATATTTTTGGATCAAATTTACTTTCTTTTTCCGTTATTTTTCTGATATTTTAATTTGAAATTCGCAGTATTTTCCTAACTGTCATTTTCAAATAGAATTCGCGACCAAACAAAACAAAAAATGATTTCTCCGAACAGACACTGCCTTATTTTAAATTCGCACCTTTTCAACTCAAATCAAGCTATAAATTCAGAGACTTGCCTTCATGTTTCCACTCGCTAAAGCCAGTATGTGATTTGCTATGTCATTTGAGTTTGTTGAAGTTTTACAATTTGCATTGCTGCTATTACAAACAAAACAAAAAATCTTTATATCTTGGGAGGAATTAATTGAAATACCTTAGATAACAGTGAGCGATTAAACTTCTCAAGGGCACACAAAAAAACTTATGTGCTCGAAATAAATTACCTTTCTATTTGACAGATTATTCTGTTCATATTGTTTTGCTGTTTACGTTTCTGATTTTCTTTCAAATACAGTTAAATAACAAGAATATCTTTAAACTATATTTATCCTCAAAAGATCGATTAAATTTAGTTGCGAATAGTCCTTCGGGGATTCGTAAAGAGGCCAAAATAATATTTTGAAGGCTAAATGTGCTTAGTCAGATATATATATATATATTCTTTCAGTTATTTACATACATTCGAGCAGCCACTAAGGTTATAATTCTGTCTTCTTCCTAATTAACAGAGAAATCTGTCGCCAGTTCGAGAAATTAATGACTAATTAAGTGGTCAATTTGAACTGTATATATCTACAAAATCTCATTTAGATGTCTCACTAGCATTATGAATTTAGGTATTGATGAACAAAGACTGTCTTTTTTCTTTCTTTTGAAGATTACTAGACGAGGAAAGGCCCGTATACGGGCCCAATATTGTAATTTTATTAAAATTATTATTTTATTGGTGTTCAGGTAATTAACTTTTGAGGTTTAACAAGCTATATATTTTAAAATTATTTTTGAATATAAAAATATTTAGTTTGAAATCGTCTTTAAATAATATGGAAGATGATAATTATTTAATTTTTATTTTAAATTGCTTTAAGATAGTAGGGTAACTGGGTAAATATAAAAATCTTGTAAATATAGGATACTTCTTTTTCTTGTTGTATTATTTAAAAATTAATTTTGTTTTCTCTATGCAAACTTCTATTTAAATAAAACAAAATTAATAATTTTCCAAAATGAGAAAAAATTATAAATGAGCATTTGCACTACACAAATAGTCTAATCAACACATGCATAGTGTATTTAAAGGAGAGTTGTAGCTAGAGAAATATGGGGTCCATGTGTATTTTGTATTTAAAAAATAATAAAATATTTATAAAATGACATATATGTCCTTGGATCAACCATCTTCCCTTTTCTATATAATAGAAATACAAGACTAATGTATCATAAGAGCTAAATGAATCATGATCTTAAGGTCGCACCAGAGAGTGAGATACGTTCGTGCACCAACTAACGTCATAATTCTTAATGTCTTTTTCGTAGATTGATAGAGAAATTTGATTCAAAATTGAAGAGGTAATAATTACGTGATCAACTTGAATTGCATCTATAGCACATGTGAGATGTCCCACTAACATCATCACTTAAAAGGCCGGTTCTATAACACGTGTTAATAGTTCGATTCGGTCGGTTATTTTATAAATTCATATTCACACCAAATTTTCGTAAATTATATTTTCGTAAATTTTCGGCATTGATACAGTTCAGTTAAAAAACTATAATATTGAGTACGGTTATTTAAAATAAACCTCAGTTCAATTCGATCATCTTGTAAAGATCCATTAACACCTCTGTTCTTTAGGTAATTAGGATCGTTCCACTATTTGTGCACGCTATAGCTGGGCTACATGTATACTTCAATCATTATTGTCTACTTCTTAAGTACGTATTAAACAAGTATGAAAAGTCCTTAATAAATGAAAACTGTCTGATAAGTGTTAGTTACATTATAAAAACTTTCGAACACTCAAAAATGTATGAAAAACGTTAGTTACACTACCACAAAAAAGTTTCGTACGCTCTATTTCTCTAAGTAATTGACAGGATATTTGCATATGGTGTTTACTGACCTTGAGAAAGCATACGATAAAGTTCCGAAGGAGGTCTGTTGGAGGTGTTTGGAGGTTAGCAGTGTTCCGGTAACGTACATTAGTGTGATTAAGGATATGAATGATAATGCTAAGACACGGGTGAAGATTGATGGGGGTGGTGACTCGGAGCATTTCCCTGTTGTAATGGGGTTGCACCAGGGATCGACTCTTAGCTCATTTGTATTTGCCTTGGGGATGGATGTATTGTCGCGTCACATCCAAGGGGAGGTTCCTTGGTGCATGTTATTTGCCGATGATATAATGTCAATTGACGAGACGCGTAGCGGAGTTACACTACTACAAAAAAAACTTTTAGCGGCAATACAAAACATCTTTAGCGGCAATAACTATAGCCGCTATATCTTTTACCAGCCATTAGTCTTTTGCCGCTGATGCTGGGGTCGGCAAGGCTTTAGCGGCATTTGTCGCAAAAGCTGGTAAAAGGTATGGTTTATTGCCGCTAAAAATTATTATCTTTAATGGCAATTGTTTGCGGCAATTATAATGGCTACTAAATTCAATCCAAAATGGTCAATTATACCTCTTTAGTAGCTATTTTTATTGCCGCTACATTCAAATTAATTGCTGCTAAACATTCGTATCTCTAACGGTAATTGTTTGTGGCTATTAGATTCAATCCAAACGACTAATTGTACTTCTTTACCATCCATTTTTATAGCCATTAAATTCAAAATAATTGCCGCTAAAAGTTCGCATTTCTAACGGCAATTATAATGGCTACTAAATCCAATCCAAACGGCTAATTATACTTATTTACCATCTATTTTTATAGCCACTAAATTTAAAATAATTGTCGCTAAAAAGTCCGCATATTTAACAGCAATTAGTTTGCCCTTTAGCGTTCATTTTAATAGCTAATATGTTTAACTAAATTGCCGCTAAAAATCAATATCTTTAAAAGTCACTAGCGATAATATCAATAATATGGCGACAATTAATAATAGTTACTACATTTGTATAAAATATAACCCCAAATAATAAAATATATTAATATTAATTCAAAAAATATAATATATCTCATTAAATCTTAGCAATCAAAAGGAAGTACTAACCAAAAATAGTAATATCACACTAACTTAAAATATAAAAATATATTGTTTGAACTAAATAGGTAATGTCATCATAGTAATAATCCAGAATGATGGTCTTCAAATGATTTCCTCAACTTTTCGTCATTTTGAAATCTTCCAACTGCTAAATTATCGAACATTAGATTGTATGACCTGCAATTATAAAATAATTGTGTTAAAGGACCTATTTAAAATTGCCCAATCATTACTAACATGGATCACACATTTTATTTCAGCTGTCATTTAACAAACACTTATGTTTGCAAAGGACTCACACCTTCAGACCACATAACAGCATATCCTTTGGTCCATCTTTGAGGATTGGACATACAAAAACAGAAATAAGCTACAACCATGAGTATTGTACAGAAACATGAATTCTTGATGTGATAAACAGAAATAAACTGAGTAAATCTAAACTTAGCTATAAACATGAAGTGCTAAAACATGAGACTAGTGTTACAGCTACAATGCATTTTCTTGAAACTAAGCTTACCCCTAGGAACTGAGAAGAATATATGGGGATTCAGTGACTTACTTTTACAATGAGTCATCTATTGTTGATCTATACTGCCACAAAGAAACAGTCAATTGTCCATGCAAACCCAGTCAGTTGATCAGGAATGGTCATTAGCACTTGACAGAATTACAGAACTAACTCCAACTTCATTTCTTTTAGGAGAAGAAAGTCGATCCTTAGACAATTCCTCTAAGGCTTTACGATGCAGAGCATTCATTCGATATATGGCCGCTTTTCTTTGATCAACTTCTCAGCATTTTTCCAATCTTCTGCTAGACCCAGAGCTACTAACAATGCACACATAACTGCCACACTCCTTCCATGACCTAGCGGAAACAGTACAAGAATTCATAGTGAAATATTAGTGACAAGTTCTCAGTTGACTACACTTAAACCAATAAAACATAGAAAGAAGACAAAGAAGTGAAGTTAGACAGTTCTCCACAGAGAAATTGCTATTAATTTGTGCAGTTTAAGTACATAACCTCTCAGTACATGCAAGAGAACACATTTGGGAACTATATTCCATTTAGGACATCAGAAACCTATGATCTTATTAGGACAGAAATCCCAGGTAATCATCAGGTGCTTTGACAGTAATGAGCACTTGAACAACACAAGGCTGGATGATACTGGATGGTCATCAGTACCCACCAAATGGTGTCACCATTTAAACGAATAAAAATTTGCTGTAAATTTGTATAACATAAAAAAATACAACCCAAAAAAAAGGAAGCAGCAACATCCTTTCACGTTTAAATAATTGATTGTCGCTAGTATCTATAATTGTGACTTATGATTCATTGGTTTAGTGTTTTCATAATGCCAAAGAGGTTAGCGGTTCAAACCTTTTCAGGCGCATCTATTTTGTGGACGGGCACAAAAATATTTTAAAAAAAGTGCACCTGCAGGTTCAAACACGCAACCTCACACATAATAGTCGAGTCTCACACGGCATGAGCTACATGGATCGAAATAGTAAAAAGTGTCACTTTTATTATTTATCTAATTGTTGTGTTTCTCCATTTGAAATATATATACATAATTAGTAGAATAATTCGATGAAGCAGTGTCGTGACACTGCTTGGGCTAAGGTAGATCTGCCCTTGGTTGTAATCCAGGTTGTGTGGACTCTCCAAAATGTTTCCGCACCCGTGTCGGATCCTCCGAAAATACACTACTTTAAAGGATCCGACACGTACCCGGTAACATCTTTGGAGAGTCCGAGCAACATAGGTTGCAATTGCTTTCAACTTTTATTAGAGTCAATAGGAATGTTACGTCTCACTATTGCTTTGATATTTCTTAAGGAACTGATAGCTAAGAACAATTTGTTTCATCAACCTTTTAACTCTCAACATAGATTACCCATCCACTAGCAGTAGTCCTATATTTGCCTGGAAATCTATAATTGAAATAGTACCTTATAGGCAGTCTCAAGGACACCCAACTAACCAGCTCAAGATATCTAGAAGCATCCTAATAAAAAAGATATATATGGGACAAAGACGCCCATGATCCACTTGGCCCACAGATTCAAAGAAGAACCCAAGGGAAGGCTCGAAGACATGAAAATTCAATGAATAATGATCGATTATCCAATCACTATGGATAAAATGAGTGGTCAAACATCCATTACCTCTGAAGAACAATTACAACCACTTGCGTAATAGTCACCAGTTAGTATTAAGTAGAAAGGCAGGCTATATAAAGAGCTTCATCCTTCTTGTCAAACAACTTGGAGGATAGCATGAGTGATAAGGAGAAGAAAAAGAGAGAGAAAAAGAAAGAAAGTAGAAAAAGCAAGAAATTGCATGAAGAAGGAAGAAAAAGCACATAACATGTAGAGGAGGAACACATAAAACCGTACGCTTAAAATAGCCCTTCCCAGCAAAAATCAAACTGATATAAGAGAGGGGTGAAGAGTTGAATAATTGGATCTTAGGCCTTCAGTAGATCCACATATACTCACACCTGCATAAAGAGGAATACCTTAATTTCAGGAGATATACATGCTCAGGTATGTGACTTAGGTGACAACCCTATCTACGAAGAATTTGCAGGGTACACACATCGGGCGGGATGTAAAGGCACGATACGGGAGAATTGTGAGATCGTCACTACTATTATGTCATTTCCTATTCTATATGTTGTTTCAGCGTACTCAGTGATCATAATGATTTATGTGTCGGGCCAGACTCCGTCTCACTCTACCTCTTCTAGACTAGAAGCAGCAATGTAGCTTCATATCCGCTTTTAAAAGTTGTGAAATTACTTGATTACAGTGGGGAAATCCGAAATTAACCAGCATATATAGCAGATAATGAGAAGCGAAAAACTAATAACAAGGAATATATTTAATATACCAGCATTGGTTTTGGAAACAAGAAACCTCTCATATCTTTTTACAGTGCATAAATTTACACAAATGTATCAGTTCTTTTCCACTGAAGTCATAACACAAAATCATTGGATACTTGCGAAATCCTACATCTCCAAATTATAAAGCTTACCCATATTTTGTAGGCAAAACTAGTTTTGTTATCTTTTTGCATCAACGGAATCTACCATCTTAACTGCTGAGGCAACAAGAGTAACATCTTTCGTGCACAATTTATTTAATGAAAACCAAGAACCAAAAACATGTTGAATCTACATTTGGCCTAGAAACCAATGGCAGCTTCACTAGAAAAGAGAAAGGGATATGGCAGGAAAACCAATACGCCCAACAAAAGAACTACAACTCCAAGGACTAAGTATTTATTGTCGGGATTAGTGATTTCTACAACACAACTAGCTGAAAGACGGAAGCATAGTAATAAATGAGCTGCATTCTTATTTAAATCGTTACCGCTTCCTATCTAGTCAGATAAAGCAAAAATGTACATTCTTAGGTTACCAGGAAAATCTTAACGGAAAATGAATAACCATAATCAGAATCGAAGAGGATTATCAATTTATCAGAATCGAACCAATTTAACAGGGGAAGAACAACCTATTTAAAAATCTACAGCCAAACATGACGTACTTGAAATCAAATTTCCTAAGATGTAAACAATCGAGCAACATCAATCCAAAAGTATTTTTTGTAGTAGTGGGTAGCAACACAGAGCAAATCAACACCTTCAAAGAACAAATTATCACACTAATAATAGGAGTAGATTTTGCAAAACCAAAATCAGAAACAAAAAATATAAATTCAGGTATCTATTTTCAAACACATCTGAAAAAATAGGAGATCAGACACCGAAAGAGTGTAGAAGAAAGACAATGGTTGAAGAATTGAGAAACTTACCAGGCACTACAGCAGGCTATTGAACAGCAAGTTAGGAACTGATTTACTGCAAATCTATCGACCATCATCAATACAAAATGTATTGTAAATCGATTGAAAGAAGAGAAGTTAATCTACTGTAAGTCGATTCTACTGTAAATCGATTGTAAATCAAAGAGCATAGAATTTACCCGGGAAAAAAGATGGGTTGTCTTTGACGCATTCGCACTGCCGTTGAAGCACTATAAATCGCACTGCCATTGACACAACAACGAGTTAGGTTTTTCCGGTAGCGAGGTCGATTCAAGAAGGAAATCGATTCGATTGTAAATGGAAGAGAAGAGGATATTCCTGGGAAAAAGGTGGGCTGTCATTGACGCACTCGTGCTGCCGTTGACGGACTGTAAATCGCACAGCCATTGACGCAGTAGCCTGTTAGGTTTCTCATCAGCGATTTAGAATTGTTTTATTATTTTTCGTTCAACTGGGTTTTTAATTTTATTTTTATCTAATTGGGTTGGGAAACATAAGGTTTTTAGTTCTTGTTTTCTAATTGGGGAGGGAAATATAAAAGGTATCAAAAAAATTGGAGGGAAAGATTTTTACTTTTTCGTGAGGATAGTTAAAGTAATAAAAGATTAATTTTAATTGATAATTTTTAGTGGCTATTATTTTTATTGTCAGTAAAAGGATATCTTTACTGGCTAATGGTTATATGCCGCTAATATTTAAGCTTAAAAAATATATTAGCGACCATAGCCTTATTGCCGCTAAATAATTGCCGCCAAAGGCCTTTTTTGTAGTAGTGTTAACGCGAGGTTTGTGGTTTGGAGATAGACCTTGGAGTCTAAAGGTTTCAAACTAAGTAGAACCAAGACGGAATACTTGGAGTGGAAGTTCAGTGACGGAACCCATGGTGCAGACGTAGAGGTTAAGCTTGATGCTCAAGTTATCCCCAAGAGAGCGAGTTTTAAGTATCTCGGGTCTATTATCCAGGGTAACGGGAAGATTGACGAAAATGTCGCATCGTCTTGGAGTGGGATGGATGAAGTGGAGGCTCTCTTCCATTGTTCTGTGTGATAGGAATGTGCCGCTTAGACTTAAGGGTAAGTTTTATAGAGTGGTGGTTCGATTGGCTATGCTGTATGGGGCTGAGTGTTGGCCAATCAAGAACTCTCACGTGCAGAAGATGAGAGTAGCATAGATGAGGATGTTGAGATAGATGTGTGGGTGTACCAGGAGAAATAGGATTAGGAATGAAGATATCCACGATAGAGTGGGAGTAGCCTCCGTGGAGGACAAGATGCGGGAGTCGAGACTGAGATGGTTCGGACATGTTAAGAGAAGAAGTATTGATGCTCCAGTTAGGATGTGTGAGAGGTTGGCCATGGAGAGTTTGAGAAGGGGTAAGAAGTATTGGGGAGAGGTGATTAGGTAGGACATGGCACTGCTTCAGCTCACTGAGGACATGACCCTTGATAGGAGAGTGTGGAAGTCAAGGATTAAGGTACAAGGTTAGTTGGTAGCTTATAGTTGTTCATGGATAGTCTTAGTAGTATGCATGTCCTTCATATTCTTAGATTTTTATTATGTTATGTGGTTTTGTTCGCCTCGGGTATTGTATTTCTTGTTGTTATTATTTGGTGCCACTTATCCTTTATCTTTCCTTTTTTTTTCTTTTTTCTTTTTTTGCTTTTATCTTCCATCTTTCTTCATCCCTTGCTTTCCTCTTCTTCTTGCCCTTCCTAAGCCGAGGGTCAATTGGAAACAACATTGTCACACCTCTTTTTTACGCTTACCCGCGAGGGCGCGATATATAAAAGAGAGTTTTTCCAATTAAAGGACAACCAAAACGGGATTCATTTATTGAGAGATTCGGAGTCGCCACTTGGGAGATTTATGGTATCCCAAGTCACCGGTTTGAAACCCGAATTGAGGAAAGGTTTGACTCTATTTAATGGTCGGCGAACCAGAAATCCGGATAAGGAATTCTGTTAACCCGGAGAAGGTGTTAGGCATTCCCGAATTCCGTGGTTCTAGCACGGTCGCTCAACTGTCATATTCGGCTTATTTATCTGATTTTTAGAGTTATATACTTAATGCAAATTAATATCCCTTTACCGCTTTTATTATTATTATTATTTACGAAAGAGAATGTTGCCTAAAAATATGTTTCGAATCACGTCACATGAAATGCACCTAGATTCTCGACACATTCTTATTCAACATTTTGGGATTTTGGATTTGGGCCGCATGAAATGCACATCCGTATTTAAGAAGGTAAAATTTAAAATACGCGCCTAGAGCGGTTACTTATTTAAATTTTTGAGAAGGCCATAAAATTTGCTAAAAAAGAAACGGCACATCTCGAAATCTAAATATTTTACATATACATTTATGAGGGCCCCGCGATTTGTATAATTTGTTAGGCGAGGCACACCTCTAATTCTAATTTAAAGCAAACTACATCCCGCTATATTTATTTAAGAGTTGATTCAAGATTATTTAAAACATGTTGCAAGCCACACTACATGAAATGCGCCTGTGGTTCCTGACACGCTTTATTTAACCTTGTTCAAAATTGGAGTTGGGTCACGTGAAATGCACCCCCGATTCCTTTAATCTAATTACGTCGTTCAGTTGAAGAATAACGAACCAATTTCTATAATGTGACAAAGTCATACTCAACTATAACCAATTCGAGTAAACATACGACTAGATAACTAAGTGAGCAAATTCAAGACTATGGCGAACAATTACATGAAAAACTTACTTTGAATTCAAAGAATCCTCAAAGAACAACTGACACTTATTTTTGCAAATTCAAAATATCATTCCTCACGGGTATTCAAATCACATTAAACTTTCTACTTAGACAGATGATTAATCTCAATTTTAACACAAGATCGAGTATTGACAGATTTGAAAATCACACACCATGAATAGAGAAGATTTAAGCATAGATACAGCAGGAATAATTCAGATTTTTATACATGTCCAATGACAGTGTATTTTAGATCTAAATGCATTTCCAGTCTTAGCACTAATAGTTTAATTATCCCTGAATGTATTCTTCACAACCCAAACCAGTAAAACAGATTTAATTACATATACTCATACAAATATAACATAAGAAACATTGGACAACTACATGTATTAAACAGATTTAAAGAGATCTTCAGGATTCATTTCCTTTTCGAATCAAGAAGCTACAATGATAGGGAAGTGTACCTGGAATATGGAAATGGGAAGAAGAGTGAGCAGTGACAAGCAGCAAGGCAATCAGCAATATAACAGTAACCACAGCAACAAAAATGGTCCCAGCTGTAAGGCCCCGTAAAATTTTTGTGCATAAAACCTAGTATCATGGTCCGAATAATGTGTTAGGAATGCGTAGAATTCTTCTCGGCGAGCTTGCTCGCCGCGGTTCGGACCCCTGGTAGTGATTTAAGTTTCAAAAATGTAGAGAATTAATTTTTCCGAAAAGTGTCCAATATGCGGTCAAGAATGCGATCGCAAACCTGACATGCGGACCGCATTCTTGCCGCAAAACGTTCTAGAGAGTTTCCCAAAAATCGTGCAAAAGTGCGGTCGATATGCGATCGCATGTCAAATCTGCGGTGCACTTTGCGACCGCGGATCAAGCATGCGGACCGCATTCTGGCCGCATTCCTTAACAGAACCTGTGTAAAATTTGGGGCAATTCTGCGGTCACTATGCGGACCGCATGTTGATTCTGCGGTCGCATAGTGCTCCGCATAATTGACCCCGGCCCCGATTTTTGTAACATTTTGACCCGATCTCTTCTTTAATATAACACACTTCTTCTTCATTTTATCATATCATCTTACCAAAATTAGAGAGAGAGAGAGGGTTTTTAGAGAGAGAAATCTTTCATCTTCAAAGATTGTTCCAACCATCTTAATTCCAAGGGATCTTAGGGCAAGGATTCAACTTCCCCAATCTTTTCTAGTAAAAAGAAGTGAGTAGAAGTAAGAGTCTTCAAGAACGAGGTTGGCAAGAGTAAGATAACTTGGGTAAGCATAAAGTAGGAAGTTAACGGAAGAAAACTCATCACTAGGTATGTATGGCTAATTTTGATTCTTGTAAAATCGCCCATATGTGTGAAATTGTTTGGCATGTGTTAATTTGAGAGATTTTATGTGATTTTTCGATATCATTGTTGGGTATTCAATTGATGATTGAACTACATGTGGTATGGTTTGAAATATGAATTGAAAGATGACAAAGGAATTGGAATTGGTAAAGAACTGAGAAAAATTGTTGTTATGGCATATATGGTTCCTTTTGGAAAGATATGAAACACTTGAATTGTGTGAATATTCTTGATTATGGAAATATTGTAACTTGGTTGTGATATTGGCTTGATAAATAATTGAGAACATGAAACAATGTGCAAGTTACTTATTTGAACTTGTTGAAATTGTGTGTAGTACCTTATCTGCTGTCTGAAATTGTTGTGTTTTCAACTGTAAGGCGGGGTCGTGTTGCGCGCCGCAACGTGGGGAAATAAGGTGTGGGTTGGGGTGATAAGGGTGGCCGAGGTAATAAGGGTGGTCGGGGGCAATAAGGATGGAAAGCGATCGAAATCGCTATTGAAAATTGATACAAAAATCAATAATGTGAAATTGTGAAAGGAGACAGCAGGAGAGTTTGCAACCTGTGGGGCACCGATTGCCCCTTTGTTTGACTACTTGTGCTTTACGTGATTGATTGGTTATTGTTAAATTGGTTGATCGTAGAAAGTGCTTTGTGTGAGAATTATTTGAAATGAGGAAAATGTGGAAACATGGTTGGCTGGCTTAATTAATTGTTGATGTAATTTAATGGCTTGAGTTTACTTGGGACAAAGTTTGTCCATACATACCAATACAATTCAAGTGTACTGACGTCCCTTTTGCCGGGGACGCTACATTCGTGTTATGATTGTAGGTGGATCAGTAGCAGGCACTTCAAGCTCATCGGCAGTAGTATCCTTCTCCTTTCACTGCCCGTTTTGGTGAGCCCCTTTCTTCCTCGGGGCCTTGTGTGGTTCATGTCACTCGGTTTAGATTTCATTTTGGTTTTGTAAGGTATAGCCGGAGCCTTGTTACCGGCAAGTATTGTATTTCCCTTTTTGTATCCTAGAGGCTCCATAGACATGTAAACCGTGGGATTGTGGCCTATGTATATGTATGGGGCGTTGTAAATATAAATTATGAACTTGTTAGTAAATCAATCACATGGTTATGTTTATGCATTATGAAATCAGTCATTATTGATAAAATATTTGGTTAATGAGAAACAATCAACATAGGGTTAACGCGTGGGAATGAAAGGCACCCAGGTCCGCTTGACTGGGGCAACCCGGTCAGGCGCCGGTCATGTCCCTCGATTTGGGGCGTGACACCAGCAAACAGACCCCAAAGAGGGAAATCAACGACAAATGGCTCAACTACTTCAAGGAAACCAACAACAAAGAATTCCAAATCAAACAGACCCCTATACTTCTGAAATGCCCCAGGAGACTTGTGTACCCAACTGATTGAACCACAATTAACTTCAAACAACAGTCCCAATGTCCAGAAAAATTATGCCTATTATCTAGATTCGAGTATGTGACAGAAACAAAGAATGCCAGCTATTTTTAGTTTTAGAATCAACTCCATAAATCGAACTCAAGCTGGAGACTCTCCTATCTCTATTCTGTATACTCTGCCTCTGTGTGTATCCTCTCAAACTCACAGTCTCTCCCTTCTATATATCCAAATTCCCAACTGGCCAGCCTGTTTTTTCAGAATTGTTTTTCCCCTCTGGCCAGCCCATACCCTGCTTTGTTTTACCACTCAAATTATTAGAAAATTGTATTTTCCATTAACTACTTAGAGCAGCCCACTAACAAGTGCCTTATACCATTATTTAATCAATCAGTGCACTGGCAGTCATGAAATTAAAATTCAGGCGTGCCCTCCCTTAGTGATATGGTACCTATGTGATTCTTATTCAACTGCCAGTGTTTTACACAGTCATCTATCCTCATTAAGCTATTATTTCACTTAGTTCACAAAAGGCTCATCAGCTTAATGCTTTGCAGAACAATACAAGGAATACGATTCACTGTCCTATTTTTTTTCTTTTTAATTCAAACATCAAACCAATTCAGATCCTATTTCAGAATGACAAATCAATCAACCAACCAATTTAACTCCTAATGGCTATTCAATCAATGCTAATAATTGTCCGGTATTTTAAATAACAATCCTACAAACTTAAATGACGATATTTAAACAATCGATTCCACAAAGCAATTAAACACACACCAAACGGGATAAAAACAAGCTAATTGATTGACTTAATGATCTATAAACAGAATAAGGGATTTAAACTACTCGACAATATTTTGAATTGACTAGTAGTCTATAATACCCGCGGTTAACAGTAAATAGAGAGAATTAACCAAATAAAAGGTCATTTGAGAAGAGGAAAGAAAAATCACAATAAACGGACAAAGCGAAAAAAAATGATCAAATCAATTTAAACAAACAACAAGTACAAAATAAAGAGAGAAAAAGAAGAAATGGAATACCTCAAACCAGAATCAAATTTAAACTGGGCCGTTTGGACTTGGATTTGAACTTTGGGATCTAACGGACCTTAATTGAGAAGTTTTTCAAATAAAAATATCCCAATTAAGGTCTATTAGACCTCAATTTCTTTTTGAATTTGAACAGAAACCCAAAGTTCGATTTTTAGGGTTTATGCGGCCATTTTGGGGCTTGGGGTTTTCCGGTTAGATTTGACCCAAACCAAACTTGGTTTAGTTATGAGGCAGGTTAGAAGGGTATAGGGTATCAATTTGGGGTCGATTGGTGTAGGTTGGGTTTGGACTCGAATCTTTGATTGAAGATTCGAGGAGCTCGGGCTTGATTCGAGATAAACCGTTCTTGGGGTTTGAAAGAGGGGGTCTTGGAGGTGCCATGGTGAAAAGATGGTGGTCATTGGCTCTCCCCAAATCTCTACTCGTAATTTCCGGTAGGCGGTGGGCGGTGGAATGAGTCGGAGGTCGGCTAGGGTTTTCTGGGTGTGAAGGAGACGAAAGAGTGAAAAGGAATGAACCGGGCAGAAGGGTTTAGGGGGGTCTTTGTTAGGTTGAAATGCTAGAATTAATTGGGGTCGTTGGATCATTGGAATCCAACGGCTCAGATCAATCCCTCCAATTTAAACAACGTCGTTTGGTTTAGTACTAGGGTGGACCGGGTATGGAAATGGGTTTGGTCCAATTCGTTTCGGTTTTGGGGTGGGCTTTGGACGAAAAACGTTTGGGCTTGGGGAATTTACCAAGACTTAGCCCAAATCAGCCTTACTTACTTTCCTCTTCTTTTTTTCACCTTGTTTTTTTTTTTTTTTAAAATTTTAGCTCCTAATTAAAATAAAAAAGTCTAATTACACTACAAAAGAAATCAAATAAAATTACAAAAGTACTAATTAAGTTACACTAAATATTATCACACTCAATTTAAACATCAATTAAAAATAAATCACACAATTTGATATTAAATACTAAAAATACAAAAAATACATATTTTTGTAGTTTTCTACTTTTTTCTTTTTCTAAAACAAACTTAAATACTCCTAACTGTAGAATTAAATCCTAAATGCACATGCAACCTATTTTAATTAATTGATTTAAACAATAAAATACGCACACACGGATTTAAACAATAAAAGAAAAATAACACAAAATTCACAAAAATTATGCACAACACAAAACTATTTTATTATTTTTTTTGAATTTTTGGGAGTAATTCTCATGTAGGGCAAAAATCACGTGCTCACAAACATATCTACCTGAATTAGGTAGGGGTAAAGTCTGCGTACAGACTACTCTTCTCAGACCCCACTCATTGGAATCAAATAGAGTTTGTTGTTGTTGTTGTAATCTTAAGCCGGAAATTAAGCAAATGACAGTAAGGATTAAGGAACATTAGAATTATCTCCTTTACATTTGCTGGTGTTATTAAATTTGATACCTTTAGCACAATATTGAACAAAGAACATTTCGGAGAATAATTAACCGCGAAGAAAGAAAGATTAAAAAAACAATGTGATAAATTCAGAGAAAGCCAAAAACTTATGTATGTAGTCTGAATTACTCTGATTTTACCACAATGTGGTAAGAAACAATCCATGTACAAAAGAGGAACCTTTGACTAAGCTACAGATGTATGTAGTATCATGTTTAAACCATCAATTTAGCAAAAATAGAGATGAACACTTATGGTAAATATTTGGACTAATTAGTAATTAACTTAAACATGGTGTTTCAGATGTGAAAGAATGATCCTACAACATGGCTTCCGAATTAATACTTTCAACTTATCAGGAGCTTTAATATCCAAAACATACATTGACACATGTATTCCATTCAATTCATGTAAAAACTGTTGAAATATTGGATCAGATGTAAGTGGTTGTACAGATAAGTATTAGTACACTTCTAGAAGATTGTTTAGAGTATAGTCAGTTAGTGAGCTGTTAGTGAACTCTTGAGTTGTAATTGATAGGCAATTAGCAAAGTATTTAGCTTGTTAATCAGATTGTATAAATAGAAGAATGTACAGAACACTCAAGACGGTTGATTGAATACTGAATTGATTCTCTCTCTCTCTCGGACGAATTAATATGGAGTTTGGGCCATTTGTATGGTTATCATTAGCTCCTTGGCCCAATTCTTGCTGGCCGAATGGATCAAATAAATGAACCAATTATGGTGAGACTTTGGAATTTAAATCCTTTCTTCCTTCTATTTCATTATAATACACTTCACTTTTAGCTGTACAGAAGTAAATAAAAATTACTACTAGCTAATATGAAATTCCTAGAACATAATAGGTTGATTACATTGTATATTGTTAAAATCGGGCCTACTCGATTCTATTATTTGATCGAGGCCAGGGAATTGCATCAAAGGTCGGCCATGCGGTGGATCACACCAAAGCACGAGAATAAGGTATCAAGTTCTAGGATCGAGGCACCTGTCGAGATCGAGGCCAGTAGCGATCAAGACCAAATGAGGCATACATCGAACAAAGTACAATAACAGAAAGGCGATATATCCCTGACTTGTCGAAGATCGTGGCGGAAATCTCGTAAGAGATCAATTCAATGATGGATGTTTTTTTGCTAATCATGAGATTTACTTCCGTAATTAGAACTATACCATAGATAGGATTCATCTACTATATAAAGAGGGTTCTAATCATTTTGTATCCATCTTAAACTCGGAGATATCAAAGCAATATAACGCCTTTTCTTTAGCTCATATTCTTGTTCATCAGCCTGTTATATTTTAAATGTTCTTGCACCAATCAGTTCGAGGGTATTCAAGCTCGAGGGATAAATTCCGTTCAAACACCGATTTGTTTTATTTTATTGTTAATTCCTATTACTAATCTTTACATTTATCAATTGGTATTAGGTGAAATCACGTGTACTTAAAATCACATTATACGTTTAATTCTTATCCAATTTTAAGGGTAAACAGTTTGGCGCCCACCGTAAGGATAATAGTACTTGTTTGGTATTAATTCACATACCACACACTGCTTCACGCTTGTTCTAGTAAGTGTCTTTGATTTAAGGAATCAACATGACAAACTCTCAAGTAGAACCTACTCACTCGGACAACGACCTTGGTCTTCATGGCGAGAACGAACACATAGTTGCCCCAAGAAACGGAGTACCCCCAGTCAACCCCGATGGACCACCGGTCGTAGATCCAATTGATGTCAGCTCCCATATTTCCATCAATGGGAATTCGGGCATCGATCCTGAAAATACCGTTCACAGATATACCCGAGCAGCCGATCAGAATACATAAAGCGCTGAAGAAGGCGGAATTAGCCTTCGAATGATATTCAAAATGTTGTAGACTCAAAAAGCTACGATAGCGCAACTCCAAAATTAGAATCAAGCACCAAGCAGAATTGAGTTCGAGACATCGCAAAAAGTTATTCGTAAAGCTGAACTTGTACCGAAACCCGAACACCATTGAATCGGGAACTGACCCGCCATTAAAAAGATGCTCGAGGAACTCACTAAACGGATTGAATTAGGAGGAAAAATTGAGACAAATGACAAAAAGCTAGATACATACAACTCTCGAGTCGATCAAATACCATGGGCACCACCGATTCTAAAAGGTTTGGATTCGAAGAAGTTCGTGCTGAAGTATTTCCCTCCAAATGCAACTCCGAAGCGCATCCCGAAAAAAATCTGCATGCAAAATAATTCCAAATACAATGGAACCACTGAGCTTAATACGCATGTTACTTATTATACATGCACAATAAAGGGGAATCACTTAGAAGACGATGAGATTGAATCCATTCTTACGAAGAGGTGGCATGGGCAGCCTTCTTCGCAAATGCAAAGTATTTGTCGCAAATGTGACACGTGCATGGATCCCCCTTAGTCACGAATGCGAGACCTCAGTCACAAATGCGACAGTGCTTTCACAAATGCAAACATAGAAGAGGTCGGGGTTCGCAATTGCGAACCCTATTCGTATTTCCCATAACTACAACCTGCAAATTTTTATGCTTAGCCAAAAATCAACCATTTTTCACACTCTTTCAAAACACAAACTCCCAAAGGCGATTTTTCAAGAATAAATTTTCTTCCAAATCAATTGTAAGTTAATTTTAACTTATTTTCTTCAATCACTAACATCTTTTAACATGATTTAAACTTAAAATCAATGATTTTCATGGAAAAATTGGGTATTAACCTTGGTTATTAAAAAATTGGAGAATTGGACCTCGATTTGAGGTTCGATTTCAAAACAAATGATATATTTGGGTTTGTGAATGAATGGATAGTCGGGTTTTGGGTCAAACTTCGCGTTTTGACCATGCGGGCCAGGGGTAATTTTTGACTTTTTGGGTAAAACTTTGGAAAACTCATTTTCATGAATTGGAGTCGATTCATTTAGCGTTTATTAATGTGATTAAGTAACTTATGGCTAGATACGAGCGAATAAATGTTAGAATCAAGGAGTAAATCGATAATTGAGACGTAAATTATGTTCGTGGCATCGAGGTAAGTGTTTCGTCTAACCTTAGATTGACGGATTAGGAGTCGCATCTTATTTGCAATGTGTTAATTGTGGAGTACGACATATAGGTATGGTTATCTATACGTCGAAGTCAAGCCTGTCAGTGAGTCATGTATTGTAATTGTTATGACTCTGTTGTGGTTTATTGTGCTTCATATGTTGTTATCATCCTTGTTCCCTTGTCGGGATGTTAGTGTCATAGTATTGTTCCCTTGCTGGGATGTTTGTTTTGATGTTATTGTTCCCTTGCCGGGATATTGTTGAAATAGTATTGTTTCCATGCCGGGATGTTGTTATATTGCTCTTGTTCCCTTGCAGGAATTCTTTGTGATTGTTGTTGAGTTGTAATTGAGATCGGGTGGCACGCCTCCACAAAAATATATAAATTGGGAGCGGGTTGTACGCCTCTGCAACAACAAGATATATGAAATGGGATCCGGTTGCACGCCTGCAACGAGATATATAAAATGAGATTAGGTTGCACGCCTGCAACGAGATATGTGAAATGGTATGAGATTGCACGTGTGCAACGAGGTACATGAAATGAGATCGGGTGCACACATGCAACGAGATGTGAATTGAAAGTGAAATATTGTCTTCGCTTTCCTTATCCTTATTAGTAATTGGATTTTTGGTTTATTTACAATTCTCCTTATACTCTGTTGTTACCTGTATTTCCTCGAAGCATGTTTTTCCCCCGCTCATATTTAACTGTAATTATCTGCTTTTATTTTTTGTTGTATACAATTTAACTGCACATGTTTATTTGGTAGTCTAGTCATAGCATTGTCACTACTTCACCGAGGTTAGGGTAGGCACTTACCAGCACATGGGGTCGGTTGTGCTGATACTACACCATGCACTCTATGCACAGCCCTTGGACCATAGCATTTGGGTGTTTACCTTTAGTCCATGCGGAGATCCAAGGTAGACCTGCAGGCATCCGCAGGTCTTGGCGTCTCCTCTATCCTTTACTTCATGTTTCATCACTTTGCTTCAGAAACAATGTATCTCTAATTTTAGACTTTGTATTTAGCACTCTTAGATTGTTTGTGGTACTATGACACTAGTTTTGGGCGATTAAGGCTTAAATAGTTATATTAGATTCATTTTTTAGATATTTCACTATATTTCTTCCGCTTATTGAAATTTCCGCTATTTTCGTTATTGTTTTCTGACTGCTAAAAAGGAATGAAAAAGGATAGGGTAATTTTTTCAATAATTGGCTTGCCTAGCTTAGTAGGCTCCATCACGACTCTCGAGAGTAGGAAAAATAGATCGTGACAGTTGTAAATAAATTGTATATTGTACAATTAGTTGTATCAAATTTATTTTTAATATATACGCTGTTGTATCAAATTTTGTATTAACTTTGATTGAAATATATTTTTAATTTGTATGATTTTGTGTCATGCATTATTCTTTTCTTGAAACAGGATGTGTTGATTAAAGGCATTGATTTTTATAAACTAGGGCTTATGTTGTTACGAAAGAAGTCCACACTGAATATTGTATGTTTTCGTTTTCTTTTCTTTGTTTTTCTTATTAACATTGTGCCGACTTTTGCCCCAGCTTATAAATATCAGTTAATTTCTTTTATTGGTAAATTAAGAGGGTTCTCCTTTTCTGGAGGCAGAGGTGAAATATGCTTAAGTTTTTCAGACTTTTCAGTTGAAGAAGGAAAAAGAATTTTTTGAAGTTAAAGTTAAACAAAATTGTTGAAATTTTGTGCACCGTCTTTCTGTATGCGTACTTTTAGCTTAGAGCTAAAGGTTGTCGATTAAAGTTTATGTGTATATGATTCAACATCTTTCCAGATATCATATATGGAATAGACCATCATACATATTTTTCTCCCCTACTTGGTGGAGGCAAGATATATACTAAGGGTGTTCAAAAAAAATTGGATTACAGTTCATGGGAATCAAACTTGTGATCTTCTGCACATTTTGAACACCCTTGACCACTGAGACAAACGTTTGTCTTGTATTAAGGGTGTTCAAAACTTAATATATAGAGATAAAAAATAAATTTTGCCTTATATATACAATGTAATTTTTCATCGAAGGGTGTTCGGGTGAACACCCTTGCGCCCCTTGCCTCCGCCCTGGCTACTTCATGTTCGTATTTTTATTTTCTCCAGCAGCTAATTGTAAGTGCTCGAGTCCGTCATTAGAATTTCTTTATTTTGTTCATTGATAGGCATGGAGTCCACAGTAGGAATGTTGGCAGAGGAGTTAGACAAAGTTTGGAATAGGATGAAGATGGAGAAACATAAGCCTTATTCGTATTCCTCTAATTCTTTCTTTATATATATGTGCTTTTAACTTAGAGCTAAAGGCTGTCGATTAAGTTTAAAATGCAAAAAATTTGCGTACCTCGTCTGATGATATAAAATATACAAAAGGAAATGATTAACCATGCATGTGAAATTGTATCTGATGAGTTACAGAAAATAGAAGAAATTTTTTTAAATATGTCGATTATAATAGAGTTTTTAAGGATAAAAAAAGACCGAAACGATTAGTAAACAAATATCCCTAAATATAAGTTTGATTTTGAGAGAAGAGGGGAGAGAAGAGAGAAAAAAAGAAAAGGGTATAACCAACACTCTTGATTGAAGGCATAAATAATGGACCGAAAAACTTTTAAAGTGGATTGTATATATTTTGTAGTTAAAATATATCTAGGTCAAGTAAATATAATAACTTGAACATTTCTCATAATAAGGTTTTAAATAATGGATAGAAACAAAAAAAATCCCTTTTAATTTTCATATTATCACAATTTGCCAATTGATATGAGAAGATAGGTCAAATTTGTAAAATAGCTGCATAAACAAACGAGAAAAAAAAAACAGTATATAACATGCAAGGATAAAAATGAATTCGATAGGAAAAAAAAGAGTCAATTACTCAAATGGTCGTTTAACTATCCCAAATTAGTTTCTAAAGTCATTTTTTCGTTTGTAACAACAAAGTCACTGAACTACGCATATTACACTCAGAAGGTCACTCAACTAGATTTTTTAAATTTTAAATTGCCAAATACCTATTTTACCCTCTAAATTATCAATATTTATCTTCTTTTTACTTTTTCTTTTGTAACTTTTAGTATTAACAACAAAAATTCAAAAATTTATTTACACAATTCAGAATGAAAGAAAATAAAGATTATAAAATATATATTTCATGCACGTAATATAAAAATAATTATTTAAATAAAGATATTTTTATCATATACGTTATATATTCTTGAAAATTATGCTCAATCATATTATTATGTTTCTACCAACTTTCAAAATACACAAAAAGAGTGTTTGGATTGGCTTTTAAGCTGGCCAAATCAGCTTTTAAGCTCTTTTTAGCTTTTTTCAGTGTTTGGCAAACTCAAAAGTGCTTAAAATAAGCTAAAAACTGCTTAAAACAAGCCAAAATCAATAAGTTGGCAATCTCAACTTACTGTTTTTTTGGCTTAAAAGCTATTTCTATTGAAAAGCTACTTTTTTCAAGTCAATCCAAACGGGCTCAAAGTTATATCAATGGAAAGCTGGATAACTATCTGTATAGGGTAAAATACGCTATGTTAAGTGTCCATGGAATATATATATATAATATAATTTCCAAGAATATATAATGTGTATTATAAAAATATATTTATTTAAATAATAATTTTTATTTTATGTGCATGGAATATATTTTACAACCTTTATTTTCTTTCATTCTAAATTATGTAAATAAATTTTTAAATTTTGTTGTTAATACTAAAATTATTATTACTAACAAATTATTCTAATTAATTTTTTATAATGTTCATTATATTGTTATTCCAACATTATGTATGCTTAAATATTTTTTATTTTTTAATTTATAAATAATTTTTATTTATTCTATAGGTATGTCCATAATGTAAATTAAAAGGGGAAAAATTATAATATTAAAAAGTTTAAAAAATAAAAGGAAATAAATGTTTATAATTTAGAGGGTAAAATAGGTATTTGGCAATTCAAAATGTAAAAAATCTGGTTGAGCGACTTTCTAAGTGCAATATGCATAGTTCAGTAACTTTGTTGTTACAAATAAAAGAAAGGTGACTTTGAAAGATAATTTGAAATAGTTGAATGACCATATGAATAATGAACTTGAAAAAAAAACATCAACAAGCGATCACGAAAGAAGAAGATCAGAGTTAACTCTTTAAAATAACAACAGTAATCCAAGGTGGGAAATAAAAGTTGGACGCATATATATACTGTACATTCCCTTTTTTATCCTTTCTAATTAAGTTCTTCTACCATTTTAAATTATTCAACTCAATTTTGAACTTTTCGTCTCACCGATGATTTGCAAGTTCAGTTCTACTAACATACATAGAAAGACATGTTGCCACCATTGAATTTACCAATAGTTCATTCATCGAAATCCCCCCCCCCCCAACACCCACCCACCCCCACCCCCAACCCCAACCTCCAAAAATTTGGATTGTAGATCACAATTGCAATTCGAAATTCAAATCTCATCAAATTGTACCTTAATCAAAGGTAAATTGGTTGATTGTCATGCAAGAGCCCGTTTGGACATAAGAAATTTTTCTCTTTTTTCTAAAAAAAGTTTTACTTTTTTCCAAAATTAACGTCTGTTTAAAAAAAATTAATTTTTACTTGAAGATATATTTTTCAATTTTCAAAATTTTGAAAAACTCCAAAAATTTTGTTTTTTCAAATTTATACTCAAATCACTCGCAAAACTTCATAAACAACTCAAAATTATATTCATGTCACACAACTCTAAATTTTAAATATCATTTTGATTTGATTTTTTTCACCCTTTCGAAAATTTACAATTCCTATGTCCAAACGCCCACTAAAAGTAATATATTTGAAATTACATTGACCAATTGATTTCATGTTACAAGAATCCATCAAAAGTTATGGGTGATTTATGCAAATGTCCCATTTCAAGTAAAAATAACACGAGCTAACTAATTTACGGGTTGATCATTCAATCATAGCAAACGTTTGTAAAGTCATTGAAAAATGGGATTTTTTCATATCTATACCCTATAGCAAATATTATTACCAAAAATGTTCAAAATTTGTAAATTACCCGGCATGTTCACATTATTTCTACAATTTATATACCAAATCAAATTTAAAGAGATTCTGCCCAATAAACGTGCGCTTTTGTAGGCTACAAATCTGATGGCAGAATCTTTGCATTTAATTTAAAATTCTGAAAAGGAAAAAAATCTGTAGCTGCGTAAATCTCTCCTTATTCAACTGAACGAGATCTATGTTCTCACTCATATTTTCAAAAGCTACGAATTATCCAAACATCAAATTGTAGAAATTGAATATTTTTGTATTTTGTTCTTTGTCGACATAGAGTCTCCCATCTATATCAGTTCTTAAAATTTTTTCTGTTAACTACACAAAATCATGGCAAAAATCACAATTATGCTGAAATCGAATGGTAATTGGGATAAATATGGAAGATATAGAGATTTTGAAGTTGACGCCATTGTGGTAGATGGTAATTCAAGCTACGCAAATCTCATTTCTACAATTGCAAAACAATTATCCACAATTAAAGTTATGACAATTGCATAATAAAATTAAATTAAGACAACCTACGCACACATATATCTACAAAAAAAGTAAAAGCAGTTATATATATATAAATATCGTTGTAAAAATATTATATATATCAGCATAACTACAATAAACTATATTTAACTACAAATTAACTAAGCACAACTACAATTATATATGTCAGCATAACTACAACAGAACTACATTTAACTACAAATCAAGTGAGAACAACTACAAATTTACTATATGATTTTGGCTTGGTATGCTAGGCTCACACAAAGTGTGGAACCTAAGAACACTATAATCCACATTCTGAGCAGCAAACGGGCTATTCTGAAAAAAAATAGAAAAAAGTGGATTGAGTACAATAAACTACATTTAACTACAATTAAAATACATTTAACTGCATAATAACTGAGAACAATTACAATAAAAAATGTCAGTATAACTAAAATTTAACTACAAAATCACTGAAAACAACTACAAATCTACCACAATATAACTACAATTTAACTACAAATATATTAATGATTCATATAAAAATACAAAATAACGACAATTAAAACCTCAAAATTGAGACAAATTAAAAGGTTTCCAGAAACTACGCGGATAAATTAAATAAAAATACCTTTTCTAAAATATTATGAGGGCTGACTTTTTTAGCTTTTTTTGAATGTTTCTTTTTTGGTTTTTTTGAAGAAGATGGAGATAACTTCAATTTTTTTCCAGATTGAAGCTTGGGTGAATCCTCGAAAAAGAGGAAAAAAACTGAACAAAAAAGGAAAAGAACTGAACAAAAGAAAAAACGTGAGGGAGAAAAGAACCGGGGGAAAATCGTGGGGGGGTGGGGGGGTGAGGAACGAAAAATTTAAAAATTAGAAGAGAGAGAAGCGGGTAACAAAATAAATTGGGAGATTTTGTCCCTAAATACACTCCTACATTTAATGATAACTTAATTAAAGCCTTAATTTGTATTATGGTACATAAATTGAAACTTGGTATGCTTAAATGTAATAAACACAAACCTTAAACATGGTTGGTAATAAGGTTTGCTATATGGTATACACATGTAAAAATTCCTTGAAAAATAATCATTATTTTGCTGCAACATGAAATGTTCCAGCATAATATACTGGAGATTGGTGCACTTGTGTATGAACTTCCAGCATATTACGCTGGAA